>JAOTOL010000673.1:0-105594 GCA_034440575.1 Imbricaverruca yamaguchii | reverse complement strand
CAGCATCCGTGACACGCAAGCTAATTTTTCGAATATTGCCGTTCACAAAACACGGCAGAAAGAGTACTTCTCGGCCAGTCCTTATTCTTACCACAGCTTTCGGTTCAATGGAAAGCACACCAGGAAGATTGAAGACATCGCATACAAGTGGTGCCGATAATTATGAAAATTGTTCAGGCAACCATCATTGCGGCAAGGACTTGACATCCATTCACCCTCTATCACTTCGTGCCGGGGGGATCTTACCCACACCCCAAACAACTAATTGCAGATTCGAACTTAGTTGACATTCCCATATACCCATAGTTGACATACCCGTTCTGCAGACTAAATGGCGATAATGTGATCACAATGCTTCCTGGGTTGATTGAAGGGTCCATGCCATTATTAAGCAAAGTTTGAGAAGTTAACTAGAGATGAATGATCTTGTTATTTGAATCTGAAATTTTCCACACTTTGAGGCTTGTCTATTTTCCAGTGCTGAACTTTGAACAGCTATTTTCAGAGGCATACATTATTTTTATGTTGTAAGGTAAATTTGCAAATACAAATACACATAATATTTCGTGACATCCTACGAAAATGAGCAACGTAGTATCTTACGACGAAAGCATAAAGCATTCTGAACATATATCAAGAAAAACACAAGCTAGAAGGTGGGGCAATGTCCTCAATACGCATGGAAAAATCAGTATCATTTCCCTCATCCCGCTTATCCCCCGTCACTTCCCACTTGAAACCAGCATCAATTCAGCTTCCAGCCCAATACCCAAAGCCCCATCGCTCTCTCGCACCAACGACCGGATCACGTCATTGCACCTCGACCCCAGGCTGAGGCTGGGCGTCGGCCGGGGAGGTAGCTGTCTGCGTCAGCACATTACCGGCGTGGCGTCTCGACGGCCAGTGCCGGGCAGGCAGCTGCCAGTTCACATGGCTGTCCACGGCCAGTGCTGGACAGGCAGCCGCCAGTTTACATAGCTGCCGACGGACAGTGCTGGACAGGCAGCTGCCAGTTCACATGGCTGTCCACGGCCAGTGCTGGATAGGCAGCTGCCAGTTCACATGGCTGCCGACGGACAGGGTTGCACAGGCAGCTGCCAGTTCACATGGCTGCCGATGGACAGTGCTGGATAGGCAGCTGCCAGTTCACATGGCTGTCCACGGCCAGTGCTGGATAGGCAGCTGCCAGTTCACATGGCTGCCGGCGGCCAGGGTTGAACAGGCAGCTGCCAGTTCACATGGCAGCCGACGGACAGGGTTGGACAGACAGCTGCCAGTTCACATGGCAGCCGACGGACAGGGTTGGACAGACAGCTGCCAGTTCACATGGCAGCCGACGGCTCCACCGAAGCAGGGTGTAAGCCCGTGTGTCGTGACGTCACCTTGGCCGGTTTCGTGTCAGCACGCGCCACTGATTGCCTAATGTACTGATCTGGCAATGTGCGCCATGCTGTTCCGCCGCTGGACAATTTACACTCGGACCGTGCGGATCCACCCCGCAGACGTGCGGATCCAGCCCGCAGTCGTGCGGATCTAGCATGCAGTCGTGCAGGTGTTCTGCCGCTGCCGGTCCAGAGGAGCCCACACCGGTGACCTAACCCCACTCACCACCACTCCGCCGACACCGGGCCTGGATCCGGCCGCACCTGGTCTGGATCCAGCGGCACGGCAGAATTGCACGCGGGCGAAGGCCTAGATCCGACAGCACGAGGAAGTATCCGGCGGTGTCGGGAGAAGGATCCGGCAGAGTCGGAGACGGATCCGACAGCGTCGAGAGATGGATCCGGCGGAGTCGGGAGCTGGATCCGGCAGCGTCGGGAAATGGATCCGGCAGCGTCGGGAGACGGACCCGGCGGCATCTGGATACGAATCCGTCATTGTCGGGAGATGGATCCGACGCAGTCCGGAGATGGATCCGGCGCAGTCGGAAGACGGATCCGACAGAGTCGGCCGGTGTGTCGCTCACCGTAGAGACCGCGGCGGGCCGGGTTGACTGCGCTGAGGTCGGCACACGGAGATCCGCCCAGCACCAGGTCGATCGGAGCCAGCTCACTGATCTGTCGACACGCGCAGCGCAGACTTCACCGGTTGGTTATTGGTTTCACGACACATCGACCATTGAGTCACGTAGCGTCGCCAATCTCTCACGCCGATTGGTCGCGGGCGAAGAGTAGCGACAGGTGGGACTCGAACCCACAACATTTCGATTGTGAGACGAGCAACTTACCCTAGACTACTCGTCCCCGCAGACTACACCGGCCGTGTTCGCACATTCTGCCTGTCGCAAACACTGCCATAACACGGGCGGTGTCAGCTGATTAGTCTGGCTGTACGTGCAGCGTAGACGCTGTGTCCACACATTGTAGCTGGCCCACAACAATGCTATAACACGGGCGGCGTCAGCTGATTAATCTGTCGCTGGTTCCGTGAAAACATCGGCTAATTGAAATGGTTCGTCAGGTTTCTGTTTACGTGAAAGCACGCAACCTGCCTGACTAGGCAAGCTTTTGTGTCAAGCAACGCTGTGTTTCCAGACGGAGCGAGCTTCATACAGAGCTACACGGCGCCTTATTGGTGGAGCGAGCTTCAAACCGAGGTAGCCTTACTGGTGGAGCGAGCTCATACCGAGCTACACGGCGCCTTACTGGCGAAGCGAGCTTCATACCGAGCTATACGGCGCCTTACTGGCGGAGCGAGCTTCATACCGAGCTATACGGCGCCTTACTGGCGGAGCGAGCTTCATGCCGAGCTATACGGCGCCTTACTGGTGGAGCGAGCTTCATGCCGAGCTACACGGCGCCTTACTGGCGGAGCGAGTTCATGCCGAGCTATACGACGCCTTACTGGTGGAGCGAGCTTCATACCGAGGTAGCCTTACTGGCGAGCGAGCTCATACCACTAGCTCTTACTGGCAGACACATAGCTCATGGCGCTTCCCAGCTTCCAGCACATAGCGCCTGAGGCGAAGGTCAATAGCCTTACGGAAGCCATACAGACTTACTAGGAGCAAGCTTCATACGAGCTACAGGCGCTTCGGCGGAGCGAGCTTCAACAGCTAACGGCGCCTTACTGGTGGAGCGAGCTTCAACCAGTAACGGCGCCTTACTGGTGAAGCGAGCTAACCGAGTAAGCCTTACTGGCGGGCGAGCTTCATACCGAGCTATACAGCGCCTGCTGGGGAGCGAGCTTCACACCAGGTAGCCTTACTGGCGGGCGAGCTCATACCGAGCTACACGGCGCCTTACTGGCGGGCGGCTTCAACCGGGCGCGTACGGCGCCTTGCTGGCGGAGCGAGCTTCACACCGAGGTAGCCTTACTGGCGGAGCGAGCTCATACCGAGCTACACGGCGCCTTGTTGGCGGAGCGAGCTTCATACAGAGCTATACGGCGCCTTACTGGTGGAGCGAGCTTCACACCGAGGTAGCCTTACTCGCGGAGCGAGCTCATACCGAGCTACACGGCGCCTTATTGGTGGAGCAAGCTTCATGCCGAGCTACACGGCCCCTCCGAACTATAATATCGAAACAGGCGGTACTTCACTGGTGATATCCATGCATGGTCCTACACCCTCACATGCGTTCTTGCTTACAGACGGCAGTTCGCCGAGTGATGAACTGCAAATCGCAAGCAACTTGAAGCGACCGGATTTCGCAGATTACTGGCTACTGGATACATCTCTGGCCAACTCACGTTGTCGCCGCTGGCCGACTTCCAGGCCAGTAACCAGTTCATCTTCGTCGCATCACAGCTGCCCACGGGTGTCCTTTGATCTCCCCGCGGGCGTGTATGCGCATGTAAGCTTGCTATTACCGCACCGACTTGCTGGGTGCACCTGCTATTACCGCACCGACTTGTTGGGTGCCCCCGATATTACCGCACCGACTTTATGTGTGCACCTGCTATATCCACGCCGACTTGCTGGGTGCATCTGCTATATCCGCACCAACTTGCTGGGTGCACCTGCCATTACCGCACCGACTTTCTGGGTGCACCTATTACCGCACCGACTTTCTGGGTGCACCTGCTATGACTACACCGACCTGGTGCACTAGGTCGGTGCACCCGGTTAGTTGGCTATTGGAGTTTAAGGGCGCATCGACTGCTGTTTATTGGTTGGTTCACGACACACTTTATGCACATTCACGGCTAATGGCGCCGCCCACACTGTTTCGCCGGTGGGCCGCGGGATTGGGAAATGTCCTGAGTGGCGCTAGAGTCGAACCCGGGACCTTTGGTACCCAGAGCCCGACACCTTAACCACTCGGCCATCCCCGCCCCGGTGCATCGACTGCGTCGGTCATGCAGCGTCCATCGGTACACCCGTGCATGCACCCGCCAAGGTACAGTGCGGACGCTGTCCACTGCATTGCTGTATATGTTTAGAATAGACACGGGAATGCGCAAATAACGGATGAAATTACTGATAAACAGCCAATGTACTTGGAAATTTGCGCGGATGTGGCAAAATATTCAGATGCTCCATAACTAGGGTTTAGAGGGACTTTGATCTCGAAATATATTTTCAGCCTAACGAAAGTATATAAGATATTCATCTATACACCAAAGAGTCATACTACAAGCTAAACTGCTAATTAAAACGAACGGTGGGCCAAAAAACCATGCACCCCCCTAGTTAAGATCACTTCGTGATCTTAACTATTAGCCCCATAGAACGAAATGGTGTTGCACCTTTTCTACTTTTCATTAGCTTTCCTACGTTCACAGTGTAGGGGAGGGGAATGTGCCACGGAAAAACACCGACCTGGTTTTTATTTCACATAGTTTTTTAACGACGCATGCGACCGTTTACGACGAAGCTTGGCGGCTTTGGCGACACATTCGACGCGTGCAACACTGGCAACACTGCATTCGACTTTTTACAACGCATTCAACTTTTACGATGAATACGACGATATAGCGTGGCGAACCACTCAAGTCGATTGGTCGCTGGTGGAGTCGGTAATCCCGTCGGTTGCCGGATTCGAACCCACAATCCTACGAGCAAAAGTCCGCAGACCTATCGATTGAGTTTCCGCGGCCCCATATCTGCTATTTGTTTAACTTATCGCACAATGTTCACATTCAACAGCTGCACCTCCCCACCCCCACCGCCGTCGATGGTCGCGATATGCTGTGTGTGTGTGGGGGGGGGTCCAGACGGCATTGGACATGTATTATCTTTATCTGGACATTATGGATTTACTGGATTATGGATACGGCACTGGACACATTATCTTTATTTCAGTCCTTAAAAGAACGTGAAACCGTCGGCAGGACCAAATGAGTAATCGGCGACAGCATTCGCGAATATTTACCGTCGTATTTGCAGGCAGAGACCCAGTGGATGGAAGTTTTTTTTCTGAGAACTGGGCTTACCTACGGCCAGTGTGAAGGACAATCTCATGGCGGGACAATCTGCCTCCAGATAGGCCGGAACGGGGTCAGTGGTCTCGCAGTGTGGTGCTATCACGTCTCCCTCATACGAGGCGATATCTTTGTTTGTTTATTGGTCGGTTCACGACACACATTATGCACATTCATAGCAAATGGTGCCGCCCACACTGTTTCGCCGGTGGGCCGCGGGATTGGGAAATGTCCTGAGTGGCGCTAGAGGCGAACCCGGGACCTTTGGTACCCATAGCCCACGAGGCGATATCCAGTTAAGATCCGAGCGGATACAGCCCTGAAGCACCCCCTCTACACACGGACACTATATGCTTTTACTGCAGACTCCTCATTCTACATTTCAGTGTACATCCGGCTGCACTTTGCTTGGCAATGCCACAAATTCGCCCCCGACGCCAAAACACCCGTTAACCCCGCCAGAAAGTGCCAAGTGCAATGGGATTTGGCACTGGTATGGGACTAGTTTTCCACATCACCGAAGCGAATCGCTCCAAAGATTACCATCAGTGCACAGTAGAACTTGACAATAGTGATTAGCCGACCCCGCCACCCGTGGATGACCTTTCGAGGTCAAACCACTAGAGCAGCCGGATCAACTGTCACAGCCGGCTCGCTTTGGTGACTGACCTGACCTCGACAGACGCGTGCCGCTGTCCCGGCCACAGGTCGAACACGCCCAGGACCAGTAAGCGGGTGACCCGATTACTGACAGCTCCACCAGAACGTGCCTACTGACCGTCGTGATGTAAACGCCCAGCTGCTCACAACACTCACGGCTTGCTCATGAAGCAGCAGGGGAAAACTAGCACGGGTGGTCAGGTGGGCTGGCTGGATGACTGGCCGATGACGTCAGCATACACCAACAGCAATGACGTCAGCGTACACTAACAACCCATGTGTCGGTGAGGTCGCTATAGCACAGGCGACCAGGTGGGCCGTCTGGCTGCCTGACCGATGACGTCGACATTCACCAACAGCCGGGTGTGACAAGAGGTCGTCGACACTCACCTTGGCGTCGGTGAGCCCTCGACGGCCCCCAGCTGAGTCACGTGCGGGTAGTTCATGGCAGCCACGTGGATGGCGTCTGAGTCAGTCTCGGCCGCGAAGTACACCTCCACCCGCACTCCCAGCTGGCTCAGCACGTGCATACCTGTCCGACAGCACGTGTGATGTACACCTCCATCAGTACCCCTGGCTGGGTAACCTAACCCTAACCACGGGACCGCCGACACCCACCTGTGGCAATCCCACGTGACCTTCACGGACCACAATACCGCCGACACCCACCAGTAGCAATCCCGTGACCTTCACGGGCCAAAACCACCGACACCCACCAGTAGCAATCCCGTCGAAGAGCGAGAGGACTCGGATGGGTCTTCTCTCTCCGTACTGGTCAGGCGAAGGAGGCGGTCCGCAGTCGGATCGGGGCGTGAACAGCCTCGCCACCTGCAGAGGAACGCATCGCAGGTCATCGGAGGTCGTCACAGGTCATCACAGATCGGGGGACATGAGTGGCTCCTGTCCTCCTGGAATATTCCCGGGGCCAGTCTCCCTCACTTCGCATTCGTTTCTGTTCACGTTGACTTCTTGAGATCATCCTGTTTGTGATTCTGATGGTAAAAACAGCACATTATCACGCGCACGCTCGGGGGGCAGATATGTGTCCCCACTCACTGCGATTTTTCCCAATTTGCCGCCATACAAATCGGGTTAGCAGGGCCAAACCTCGCATAGCTGCTCATTGGTCTTTTCCGCACATCAGCATACATTTTTAACCCTGGGTCGTCTCAGGCCAGATCACCAGGTCAGGCGAAGTAACCCAACATCCCTCGGAGTTCTAGGTGGCATAACATCCACAATAATTTGGCGATTGATTTCAAACGTACAACATGTCACCATCTCATCAGGGACCATCACATATATATCGCGTTTTTTGTAGCATTGAACAGGTCAGGTCGCGGCCATGGCTTCCCCCATTATGGTAAAATATACAAATGTTTCCTGGTTACATATTTGCTCTCAGAATGAATTCACAACGGTTGTGGCGTATAGTTGGAAGCTATGCTCAATGTTATCGCTGACATTTTTGCTCAGTAACCTCACCAAGGTCATCTGAGGTCACCTGAGATCACTGGCACATTTATGCGCATTATTTCGCACTGCATTGAGCTAAAAGGCTGAAATTGCCGTCATTGTGCTTGTATCGCCAAGACGTGTCGATTGATACATTACATGCCATCCCTAGGCTACTTCATGACCTTGACCTGAGATCATAGTTTCGGTTGACCTGACCTTAAATCACACCGCCTATTGTCGGTAGCACATTTCAAGGACTGTCGAATAGCGTTCGCCGTTTCTATGTTTTCCTGTTTCTATCTGCTACAGCTGAATGTTACCTTTGCTTACCCAGTGACCTGAATATTGATCTTAGCGATTAAAACAAATGATCGAAGCACTTTCCAAAGAGCCTGTCACCAGCTATCCAACGCCGTTTTCCGTTTGTCGCCAGGTACCATAGTTCTAGATGCCTTAGGGGGCAGACATGTGCCCCCCTCCCCGGACATGCGAAGTTGGCGCGGACCTCCGGACGTGCGAGTGTTAAGGAGCAGAACAGTAATCCACAGGAATATGTGATCAAATCCGACATTTTCAAAGGCTCAAGATCGAATAGCACGATACCGTTCAGGCGCAGCAGACACATGAAACGATGCAACTCAAGCTACAACTACCATACACCTAACAGAAACACGATACTAGACAAAAGCTATATCCTCTTGCGGGGTTTTGAATCTCAGCCAATGTACTCAGGTTTCTGTAGCTCAATTTTCCCGTTTTTCTGTTTGATACAAATGCGTTTGACCCAAACCGTGACAAATATCACCTGCGATTTTGAGCAAAATCATCAGTGATTAACAAGACGCCAAGCACAACTCTGAGCCATACCGTTCCGCGTGAGGGTTTATGATTGGTCAAGGGGCCCAGGATCGCTGCAGGGTTCACAGTGGGTCAAAGGGTACCGGACCGGGGGTGAGAATGGGTCTAGTGACAACGCTTCAAGTGCAAACCGACAGATCACGACTGATGAATGGTCAGCCGCAGCTTCGCCGTCGACTAGTGGCTCAGTAGTCCAGAAGCCCATTAGCCCATTAGCCCAGTAGCCCATTAGCCCAGTAGCCCAGAAGCACAGTAGCGTTCGGCTGGCCACTCTGAACAGCCTGAAATGTGTTGCAAATGCGACATTCCACCACCAACCGCAAGGACAAGACCAACAGCGTGCCGTCACTGCGCGCGCTATGCGGCCGTCACTCGGTGCAGTGACCGGCAGCCAGTGACGCGGCCGACAGTGAGTGGCCGCGGGCCGACAGTGAGTGGCCGCGGGCCGGCAGTGAGTGGCCGCGGGCCGGCAGTGAGTGGCCGCGGGCCGACCAGTGAGTGGCCGGGGCCGAGTGGTGGCCGCGACAGTGAGTGGCCGCGGGCCGACAAATAGTGGCCGCGGGCCGACAGTGAGTGGCCGCGGGCCGACAGTGAGTGGCCGCGGGCCGGCAGTGAGTGGCCGCGGGCCGGCAGTGAGTGGCCGCGGGCCGACAGTGAGTGGCCGCGGGCCGACAGTGAGTGGCCGCGGGCCGGCAGTGAGTGGCCGCGGGCCGGCAGTGAGTGGCCGCGGGCCACCAGTGAGTGGCCGCGGGCCGAGTGGCCGAGTGGCCGCGGGCCACCCGGCACGAGTGGCCGCGGGCCGACAGTGAGTGGCCGCGGGCCGACAGTGAGTGGCCGCGGGCCGACAGTGAGTGGCCGCGGGCCGACAGTGAGTGGCCGCGGGCCACCAGTGAGTGGCCCGGGCCGCTGAGCGCGGCGTGAGTGGCCCGGGCCACAGTGAGTGGTCTCCGCGGGCCGGCAGTGAGTGGCCGCGGGCCGACAGTGAGTGGCCGCGGGCCGACAGTGAGTGCCGCGGGCCGCAGTGGCCGCGGGCGCGTGAGTGGCCGCGGGCCGACAGTGAGTGGCCGCGGGCCGACAGTGAGTGGCCGCGAGCCGACAGTGAGTGGCCGCGGGCCGACAGTGAGTGGCCGCGAGCCGGCCCAGTGAGTGGCCGCGGGCCGACGGTAAGTGGCCGCGGGCCGACAGTGAGTGGCCGCGAGCCGACAGTGAGTGGCCGCGGGCCGACAGTGAGTGGCCGCGGGCCGGCAGTGAGTGGCCGCGAGCCGGCAGTGAGTGGCCGCGGGCCGACAGTGAGTGGCCGCGGGCCGGCAGTGAGTGGCCGCGGGCCGGCAGTGAGTGGCCGCGGGCCGACAGTGAGTGGTCTCCGCGAGCCGGCAGTGGGTGGTCTCTGCGGGACGGCGGTGAGTGGCCGCGGACCGACAGTGAGTGGCCGCGGCCCGTCGGGGTGTGGCCGCGGGACGGCGGTGAGCGGCCGCGGGCCGGCGGTGAGTGGCCGCGGACCGGCGGGGAGTGGTCTCCGCGGGCCGCGCTCACCCGCAGCTTCCAGTCGGCTCGCGGGCGCAGCAGGGCGTCCTCGTCCGGCCGGCGACACATGGGGCAGTGCCAGAGCGCCGCCGCCGCCAGCCGCTCAGGCGCGTCCCCACCGATCAGAAGGCGCAGGCAGACGGCGCAGAATCCCCTGCGGCCACACGCGCACACACACACATCATTCGGCCGTCACCACGCCCACACACACACGTCACTCGGCCGTCACCACGCCCACACACACACGTCACTCGGCCGTCACCACGCCCACACACGTCACTCGGCCGTCGCCACGCCCACACGCGGGGCAGAATCCCCTGCGGCCACTCGCGCGCACACACATCACTCCCCGTCACCACGCCCACACACACGGCGCACACTTCGCACGCGGCCGCGATACGTCATCAGCTGACAAAGCGAAACGGCAGCACCGAGCTGTCGCGCTCCGGGAAATAAGCGGCGCATCGTCAAACGCTGCGGCGGGTCGGCCGGCTGACACAGACGCCTCCCCGGGGCATCGTCTCGTGAGTGTGACCCGGCCACCAGTGACTCTGCTCGGTGATCCTATGATCCGGCTGTCGGTGACTGCTCGGTGATCCAGTGACCTGGCCACCAGTGACTGCTCGGTGATCCAATGATCTGGCCACCAGCGACTCTACTCTGTGATCTGGTGATCTGGCTGTCAGCAACTCTGCTCTGTGATCTGGTGATCTGGCTGTCAGCAACTCTGTTCGGTGATCCTATGATCTGGCTGTCGGTGACTGCTCGGTGATCCAGTGACCTGGCTGCCAGTGACTGCTCGGTGATCCGGTGACCTGGCTGCTAGTGACTCTGCTCTGCGATCGAGCCCGACTCGCGTGATCGGCACCAGTGATACTGCGTTCTGCGACCGCCGCTGGTGACGTCACCATCACGTCAGCCGGTGATGGCCGAGACAAGTCAGCCTGGCCACGTCAGCACAGGGTTCGCGCGCACGTGCATCTCGAAAGAACACGTATCGGCCGGGTCCGGGGATCGTCGCACTGCGGCGGCGACTGTCCGCACCAGGTCGACGCGACGTCTGAGGGTGACACGTGCCGGTCGAGTCGGGGCAAAGCCAAGCTGCGGCGGCGACTGTCCGCACCAGGTCGACGCGACGTCTGAGGGTGACACGTGCCGGTCGAGTCGGGGCAAAGCCAAGCTGCGGCGGCGACTGTCCGCACCAGGTCGACGCGACGTCTGAGGGTGACACGTGCCGGTCGAGTCGGGGCAAAGCCGAGCTGCGGCGGCGACTGTCCGCACCAGGTCGACGCGACGTCTGAGGGTGACACGTGCCGGTCGAGTCGGGGCAAAGCCAAGCTGCGGCGGCGACTGTCCGCACCAGGTCGACGCGATGTCTGAGGGTGACACGTGCCGGTCGAGTCGGGGCAAAGCCAAGCTGCGGCGGCGACTGTCCGCACCAGGTCGACGCGATGTCTGAGGGTGACACGTGCCGGTCGAGTCGGGGCAAAGCCGAGCTGCGGTGGTGACGTACGGAGAGGAACTGAAAGCGCGCGCTGGCGCCGGCGGCGCTCAAACTGCCGCCCACTGACGTAGTCGCCGCGCCAATCAACGGCTGCAATTGTGCAGTGGAGCATCGCTGCTAAATTTGGAACCGATTTGTCGCAATGCCACCTGACGCTGCCGGCAATTTCGCAACAGGTGATCGCCGCTGACTAATAAATATCTATCAACCTGGTAACATGTACTATCAAGTTATCAAGTCATCAAGTGCTCAGGTTTTAATACGAGCCACAGGGACAATCTGTGCTAAGCCTGCACAGTGAAGATACAATAAGCCTGCACAAAAATAATACTCAGCCCACCAACAAATGTCACATCCTAAATTCCAAAGGAACTATCCGCCAACATCTTACACATCTTCCTATGCCCATCTGCCTACCTGTTTAGCCCTATTCACTCGATCCCGCTAGCACACATGTGGATCGATATCCCCATGACTAATCTTAGATTTCATATATGCCTGCTTGAAGGGTACACCTGGTAACATAATTTTCACCCTACCCACTACTAAATGGAACATCAAAACGAGATTCTCCAGCATGACAAATTGGGCCATCCTATGTTTAAATACCTTCAATGAGGGACACCCCGCAACATCAGCAAGCGGCAAGCAATTTCATTGATCAACTACCCTTTGACTGAAAACCTGTTGTCGTTCAACTGTCCTACATCTAGACTTGCTTGACACAAACTGACGACCCCTATGTGATACTCTAAAGAGAAGATCGTTAAGCAGATTGACCTGGTCTAACCCTCTGACGATTGTATACGTTTTAATCATGTCACCTCTTGATCTACTATACTTGAGTGAGTACGTATCTAGCGACATAGCCCACATTCAAACTACCTATTCCACTGATGACTTTAGTGGATTTGCGCTAAACTCTTCCTAGCATAGCTATATGCTCCTTCTAAATAAGAGTTACATGATTGGTGCAGTATATTCCAAGTAAGTAGGGTTTCACATGGGCTGTGTACAGTCTTGTCTTCACTTCCTTCCTTTAATACATCACACTCCTATTAATTAATCCCATCATGCTAATTGTCCTACTCCTAGCTAAGGTACATTGCTATTCTGCCTTCATGTTACTTGGAGCTAACACACTTGAGACTCTTTCCTTTGCAATAACATCCAGTTCCCTACCTCACATTACATATCTGAAGTCTCACCTTCAGGCCCTATATGCATAACCGTACACCTTTCGTAGTTGAAATCAATCTGCGGTTGGTCAGCCCACTATCTAGGTCCTCTAAGTCTTGCTTACTAGATGTGTCACTACTCTTAGCCACGCCTACCAGCTTGATGTCATCAGGAAACGTGAACACCCTATTCCTCAGCCCTGCCTCAATGTTGTTCACAAAGATGATAGAGAGAAACGGACCTGTAATAGATCCGTGTGGCACTCCAAACACAGCACCAGTCCATTCAGTTCGTATCCATTGAACACTACTCTTTGTTTTCATCCCCTTAGCCATTCTTCAATCCAACTTAAAACTTTTCCATCAATTGCATGCTGCTCTAGTTGGATTAGACGCCCGTGTGGAACTTTACCAAAAACTTTGCTAAAGTCTCTGTATATAACATCTATCCTGCTTTCGATGTATCTTTCCCTAGTTACACACTCATGAACTCCAGCAGGCTAGTTAATCAAGATCACCCAGATCAAAATCCATACTGAGTATCCCTTAAGGTTTTAAGATTATGCCTATGAGTGGACATTCTCTTTGTCCAGTTCCTCTAGTCCTTGCAAACTATTCAGGTTAGACTGACCGGCCTGCAGCTTCCTACTTGATACTTCCATTTTTGCAAAATTGTACCGAATTTGAATTTCGTCAATCTTCAGGTACTTCAGAATAGATAGATATTATACATGTATAGATATTACATGTATAGATATTACATGTATAGATATTACATGTACAAATATGTAGATATTACAAAATGTTTAACCTATCTCTTATCATGGCATAACCTTCAGTGGTTTCCAATGCACCTGAGTAATTTTTAGTCAAGGCTGATGAAAATTGCTTGCTCATGGCTCCACTGTTTTACAATAAGCAACCATTATTTCACCATCTACCTCCAGTGGAACTAAGAAGCCATGTTGCCACGCCCATAACTACAATTCGTTCATGTGTCCGCGCCACTATCGATAATTATGTAAGCCCAGAGTACCGAAGATACGTAAGTCACTGAAGATACCCAAATTAAACAATCTAACCTACCTAACGTAACCTAGCGGAACCTACAGCCACCTACCACCTACAACGGAACAAACTCTCCACCCAATAACCATCTCCGTCCAACCTTTCCCTCGCTAGTCTCCTGTCGCCACAGAGCAGAGCAAGTGCTTCCGATTGGGACGACAGCGGGAGCAGCGATGTCCTTTACGACACACTGGCCATTCAGATCGGCTGCGGGACGCGAGTAAACAAATCAGCGCCCCCATTGTGTTCGGGCAGATTGATTCCACACAAGTTGTTGGGCGCCTTGTTCTATTTCCGAATCGTGGTGATACCAGCGCCGACTGTCTCACGTCCAGTAGGCCGTTCGACTCCGGAGAGAGTGCCCAGAGAGACAGAGACAGAGACAGAGACAGAGACAGAGACAGAGACAGAGACAGAGACAGAGACAGAGACAGAGACAGAGACAGAGAGAGAGACAGAGACAGAGACAGAGACAGAGACAGAGACAGAGACAGAGACAGAGACAGAGACAGAGACAGAGACAGAGACAGAGACAGAGACAGAGACAGAGACAGAGACAGAGACAGAGTCAGAAACAGAAACAGAGACAGAGCGGCAGAGAGGCAGAGAGACAGAGAGACAGAGAGACAGAGAGAAAGAGAGACAGATAGACAAAGAGACAGAGAGACAGAGAGGCAGAAAGATATAGAGATAGAGAGATAGAGATATAGAGATATAGAGATAGAGAGATAGAGAGAGATAGATAGATAGAGAGATAGAGAGAGACAGAGAGATAGAGAGATAGAGACAGAGAGACAGGGAGACAGAGAGATAGAGAGGCAGAGAGACAGAGACAGCTATTCACGCGCGGAGTGAGCGTGCTCCGGAGAGCTTTGGGTGATGACTGGCAAGGGCACTTGCTTGCCCAGTACTGAAGCGGCGAAACCAAGGTCACATAGTCGGTAGGACGCAATCTCATCAGCATACGCTTTGACTAGGAGCCTATGCACCTGAAGAAGAGTTTGGCCGGCGAGAAAGTGTGCGTGGATGCGGATGTGCGGGGTGAGGTGAGCGTGGCAGACCTGTTGCAGGCTGGCTGGTGTGTGGGGTGAGCGTGGCAGACCTGTTGCAGACTGGCTGGTGTGTGGGGTGAGCGTGGCAGACCTGTTGCAGACTGGCTGGTGTGTGGGGTGAGCGTGGCAGACCTGTTGCAGACTGGCTGGTGTGTGGGGTGAGCGTGGCAGACCTGTTGCAGACTGGCTGGTGTGTGGGGTGAGCGTGGCAGACCTGTTGCAGACTGGCTGGTGTGTGGGGTGAGCGTGGCAGACCTGTTGCAGACTGGCTGGTGTGTGGGGTGAGCGTGGCAGACCTGTTGCAGACTGGCTGGTGTGTGAGCGTGGCAGACCTGTTGCAGGCTGGCTGGTGTGTGAGGTGGCAGACCTGTTGCAGGCTGGTGTGTGGGGTGAGCGTGGCAGACCTGTTGCAGACTGGCTGGTTGTGAGTGGCAGACCTGTTGCAGACTGGCTGGTGTGTGGGGTGAGCGTGGCGCAGACCTGTTGCAGACTGGCTGGTGTGGTGTGTGGGGTGAGCGTGGCAGACCTGTTGCAGGCTGAGACTGGCTGGTGTGTGGGGTGAGCGTGGCAGACCTGTTGCAGACTGGCTGGTGTGTGGGGTGAGCGTGGCAGACCTGTTGCAGACTGGCTGGTGTGTGGGGTGAGCGTGGCAGACCTGTTGCAGACTGGCTGGTGTGTGGGGTGAGCGTGGCAGACCTGTTGCAGACTGGCTGGTGTGTGGGGTGAGCGTGGCAGACCTGTTGCAGGCTGGCTGGTGTGTGGGGTGAGCGTGGCAGACCTGTTGCAGGCTGGCTGGTGTGTGGGGTGAGCGTGGCAGACCTGTTGCAGACTGGCTGGTGTGTGGGGTGAGCGTGGCAGACCTGTTGCAGACTGGCTGGTGTGTGGGGTGAGCGTGGCAGACCTGTTGCAGACTGGCTGGTGTGTGGGGTGAGCGTGGCAGACCTGTTGCAGACTGGCTGGTGTGTGGGGTGAGCGTGGCAGACCTGTTGCAGACTGGCTGGTCGCAGTAGACGAGCTGGCCGGGCCGGGAGCACAGCACGCAGTACGGCTGCAACACAACACAACACGGCTGACACGGCTGGCACGGCACCACTGACACGACACGGCTGACACCACTGACACAACACGGCTGACACGACAGACACACATGACACCGACACGACACGCTGACATGCCTGACACGACACGCACACGGCTGACAGACTGACAGACACCGCACGACACGACTGACACGACACGACTGACACGACACGACTGACACCACTGACACAACACCGCTAGCATGCCTGACACGACACGACTGACACCGCTGACACGACACGGCTGACATGTCTGACACGATTGTCACGACACGACTGGCACGTCTGATATGACACGACTGACACGACTGACAGGCAGACACAACTGACTGATTGGCAGACACGACTGACACGACTGACACAACTGACACGCCACGGCTGACACAACTGACACGACACGACTGACACGAGTGACACGACTGACACGACACGACTGACACGACACGACTGACACGACGACTGACACGCACGACTGACACGACACGACCCGACACGACTGACACGACACACTGACACGACACGCTGACACGACACGACTGACACGACACGCTGACACGCACGACCGCACGACACGACACACGACACACTGACACGCACGACTGACACGACACACTGACACGACACGACTGCGCACGACTACACGACACACTGACACCACACTGACACAACACTGACACGACACGACTACACACGACACGACTGACACGACACGACTGACACGACACGACTGACACACTGACACGACTGACACTGACACGACACGACTGACACGACACACTGACACGACACACAGACACGACTGACACGACTGACACAACTGACACGCCACGGCTGACACAACTGACACGACACGACTGACACGAGTGACACGACTGACACGACACGGCTGACACGAGTAACACGACTGACACGACTGACACGACTGACACGACACGGCTGACATGGTGTCCAAAGACGTCAGTCGGCTGCTCTGTTACGGTCCGTCACACGGCTAAACACCAAATGTTCGCTAATTTACAGGAAAACTAAGGAAAACATGTATCCTCTGCTTATAGCGACTTAGTATGGAACACTGGAACATTACAAGAAGCGGAACATTACGGGAAGCGCGTCTCCGTCAATGCATTGCACCCCTAGAGGAACACATGCCAGCACCTACCAGGACATGGAGTGATGAATATCAATGATAGAGTAAACATTTTGGTCCCTGTGAAACATCATGTAAATATTAAGCTTATTGAATCGATGTAGTATCAGCGTGACAAATACTCAACATCCGCCAGACGTGCGCCAAGAAGCGCGAGCAGAGGGCAGTCTCCGCCGACACAGAGGCAGCCGTCTAACCCTTACACAGGACGGGTCCTGGGAGGTCGATCGACCTCCAGATACTTGCTGCAGGGGTGTCAGTGGGATCTGGTTAGTTAGTTAGTTATTTGGGTTTTAGGGCGCATCAACTGCAGTGCAGTGGGATCTGGGATCGCCAGTGGGACCAGGTGGAGGTTGACTGCAGCGCCGGAGAAGACGAGGCCTCCGGCGGGACGGCTCGGCATTGTTTGTCGCGGAGCCGAACGGAATGATCACCCTGACGCTGGGTACTTCAAGGAAGTATACAGTTTGTTATTAGGGCTTTAGGGCGCATCGACTACATTGGTCATGTCGCGCCCATAAGAAAACATGCATATGTGCATGAATGGATTACTACCTGGTCGTGATACAGCAAACTGTGAGCATGGCAAGCCCATCCTTCGGCCATGTCGAGGACTGTATGTTGTGCATATCAGCCAATCGTGAGTTTTGAGGGGAGGCTAGGTTCTGACGATTAATGTGTGCAAAACATCGCGGTGGAAATAATCACCGGAAACTGTGTCTGTCCAAGTGACTAGATGTTTATCTCATCCGTCTGTCGAGTGCTAACATTGTGTGCAATGTGACGATATCACCGTGTGACGAGTGCCACCATTGTGTGCAATGTGACGATATCACCTCGTGACGAGTGCCACCATTGTGTGTAATGACGATATCACTGAGTCACATTGGGCAATGGACGATACACCGTGGGAGGCCACCATGTTAATGTGACGATATCACCGTGTGACGAGTGCCACCATTGTGTGTAATGTGACGATATCACCACGTGTCGAGTGGCACAATTGTGTGCAATGTGACGACATCACCGTGTGACGAGTGCCACCATTGTGTGTAATGTGACGATATCACCGAGTGTCGAGTGCCACCATTGTGTGTAATGTGACGATATCACCGTGTGACGAGTGCCACCATTGTGTGTAATGTGACGATATCACCGTGTGACGAGTGCCACCATTGTGTGTAATGTGACGATATCACCGTGTGACGAGTGCCACCATTGTGTGTAATGTGACGATATCACCACGTGTCGAGTGGCACAATTGTCTGTAATGCGGCGATATCACTATGTGTCGAGTCCCACCATTGTGTGCAATGTGACGATATCACCTGAAAAAGAGTCCACCATTGTGTGCAATGTGACGATATCACCGTGTGACGAGTGCCACCATTGTGTGCAATGTGACGATATCACCATGTGTCGAGTGGCACAATTGTGTGCAATGTGACGACATCACCACTCCACATGCGACTGCCATAGTGTGATCACCACCACCGCTACTCAGGCGAACGCCCGCCACTGAACTGTTGCTCCAGTGGGATACGAGATTATCTCTCACATCCCATTGGGCAGAATTCAATGAATATATTATTCAAAATAAACCGGGCATAGCCACCGTTCTGAACAAAGTGGAAGCAGTGTGGCCTTGTGCGTCTCGGCAACCCTTCGTCACCGCTAAACAACACTTGCTAGCGATCTCAAGTTAGTTGTAGTGTCGGTAAAAATTACGCAACTACAGCACACTTTCCGTTCTCTGCTCAGCCAGCACTCTCTCTATCTTCCTCCTACACTGACGCTGTCTTATCTTCCGTCACAAACCACTCCAACAACCTCGTCCGCTTAACCATCGCTGTCTGGTGCTGGGCGACCTCACCACCCACCAAAAGGCACTGGGATGCAACGTCACATGCCCGTCCGGACATCACATTGATACACTTCCAACACCCACAGCATCGGCTTTCCAAACGGCGAAACGCCCACTCTCGGTACCCGCTTCACCATGCAACCCATCTGCCACTGCGCTCTCCCTTGTCTCGGCTGCCATTTGCCTCTGTTCTTCTGGCACGTCCAACCAGTCTCACTGTTCAGCGATCATCTTCCGATTCGCATCACGCTCGAACGATAAGTCAAATCTGATGAATTACCCCGTTTACATGAGCAAGTCAGTCGTAAACGGAGCTTTACGATCTGGTCGATTCGCAAGAGTTCCGATCGCGCGGCCCGTTCACAAGAGAAAAAAACATCCACCTAATCGGATTTTTGCGATTTGACGGCTGACATAATGTGGTGAAAAGTGACGAACAATTGGCGCATTTTTCGCTTCTGGCGCACCTGCTTCGAGCAACGGCGTACACAGACACAATGTATCATTAATGAGCCATGTAGTGCGAGGTTGTTGGGCAGATATATGGGGAACCTGTGAATTTGAAGGATTCACGTAGCTGATGACACGTTGTCCATGACAACATAGCCCTTCCTCTTCGTGAGTCAAACGGCGCATAGTTTCCAGGCCAGACTATCTTGTATGGTATAGGTTCCAGGCTATGTAATGGTACTGTGTTACAGACTGTACTTAATTCTTAAATATACAGGGTAAATCAGGTTCATTACGCAATCCAAGTGATAAATCAGCAAAACTCAAACGCTGTCGCAAATCCGCAAGTTGAACACTCAGCCACATCGCAAAACTCACGGCTCGGACACGCAACAATAACGTGGCATCTCAGCGCCGATTTCGGCTGTTGTATGTCTATTTTTAGTGTTTTATAACTAGGTTGGCAATTCAAATTAAAAGCAAGACGGTCATGTTTCATAATTACCCCAGATGTACTCAAAACTTAGCAGAGAATAGCCTCAAAAAGTGTTATAGCCCTTGCAGCCGCACTGTTATCTGTTCATGGTTGGCGCTAATCGCAACCTTCCACATACCAAAGCGCAAATTTGCGTTAAGCTTTCCGCATGTTTTGCTAAGCAAAAGCCCGTTTACAAGGGCAATATTTTCGCAAGTTTTCCTAATCGCATCGTCTTCGGAAGTCTTGCTGCTCATGTAAACGCGGTAAATGACTATTATTGTTTACCTCACTGGCACGGTCGTGAAGCGAACTGGCCATCATTCATCCGGGAAATCGGTGTTTGCCTTCACCAGTTGCAACTTCGGCCAACTCCAATACTAGTCTGCCTTCGGCAGAACGTCACATCCCTCACACTTGCCGTTCTCCCCAGCCGTAAGCACGGGCCGTGGCGAAACGACAAGTGTCAACTCGCCGTCGCCCGCGGCGGTCGGCTGAGCGGAAATTCCAACAAAGCCTAACTCCACACAATCAGACGCCCGCGATGCCAAAAACGTCACCAGCAAATTTTCCGTCCGACTCAAAAACAAAAGTGGTAAAAGCATTCCAAACGTCTGAATCGATGTACCACCATTGTCCAAAGTTCGACTAGCATTCGCTCATTGGCAACTGGCGGAGCCTCACACCGCACTCTCCAGTACATTGCCATTGGCAAAGACCACATCACAGAACCCGCGCCCGTCGTTGAACTTTTCGCCAATCAACATCGCCATTCCATGAAACACCCAACACTTAGCATTCCATGCATGTTGTGATATATATATATATATATAGATATAGATATAGATATGCAAAAGCCCCGGATACTCTACAATCAAACAGGGCGTCATTTTAACTGCATTTTTGAGAGCTTCATATCACATTCAATGCTTACTGCCACCTAACAAATAGCGTAACCTCCCATCCATAATGCTACTAAATGTGGTGCCACTATGCCACCATCAAATTTATCAACGTAAGACTAAATCAATAAGAAAATATATCAAGCGGGTCCAGCTTCAGCTAGTGGTAGGAAGGGAGCTGAAGGTCGGTGGGTCCAGCTTCAGCTAGCGGTGGGAGGGGAGTTGAAGGACGGTCTTCAGATACGGTGGGTCTCGCTTCAGCTAGCTCCATGACTGGAGCTGAAGGTTCCGACGACGCTCGAGGCCGCCGACGCTCGGCTGCGCCGACGGGAGGCGCCGGCGGGAGGCGCCGGCGGGAGGCGAGTGACCCATGGGTCCCATACGTCGCTGTTCGTCGCCCGCGACCAATCGGCACGAGAAATTGGCGACACCACCACAGCAGTCGATGCGTCGTGAAAGAACTAACCCACTTACGAGACAGACGTGCTGACCAGCACACCAGCGCTCCCTCCCTACTCCAGACTGACAGCGCAGCTGGTTCACCCGTCCCGTCTCGGGGGGTCTTCAACCGCCTCCCCTCAGGTTTTTCGCGGATGGCGGACGAACGGCGCGCGGCAGCGCGCCCAAATTTGGCATACCTTTTCCCACATCAATTTGACATGCTGATTCAAAATGTTTAGGTCAGGTCATCTAGGGTCAACGAGTTAGTCAACGTCAAGTGAGGTGACGTCCAAAAATGTTCAACCAGTCGTTACGCTTTAACGGATACAGATATTTTAATGAAACTTTCAGCGTTTGCTTATCTTTACGGATGCAACAAAACGTACGAGTCTAATTTTTCGTTTTTGAATACATATAAATTTTGCGTATTTGCCAAATTGCAGTTCAAATAGAGGATTCTGGCTAAAGTAAGCATTTTTTATTAGGTTAAGTTGACTTACAACAACGTTTCTCGGTCTGCTCTAACTGGGAAAGGAAAATTAAAGAAAACTTGAAAACTCAAAATTGGACATTTAAAAAACATTAGGGGGAAAAAATCATAGCCCTGGTCGATTTCGCTGACCTTTTCTCATTCCAAATAAATTTTATTTTTAATATATCCCAAAATGAACTCCCCAGAGTCATAAACATAATGTAAGTCGTGAAGTCGTGAAATTTTACCCCCCCCCCCCTGGTGACGTCACTTTTGGGGGTAAATTGTTTTGGAGGGTGGACCCGACCCTACTCATCGAGCGCTTTCCGATGACACCTCTTTCGTTTTCGTGCGATACTTAGTTTGTATTTTAGAGGGGTCTTCAACCGCCCCCCCCCCCCCCGAGACGGGGTGTGAGGGTTGGACCCGGAAAGACGGCGCGGGTTAACGCTAAACTTGTCGTTACTCCTTGCCTTCCCACACCACGTAAATGCAGTTGTACTATTGACTACCGATGTCATTTCCCCATATCGCTGCTGGGAGGAACGGATTATCAGGCGTCCGGAAATTATCAACACCAGATCAAACTGTTCGATATATCCGCCGATACCTCTGCAAACCACGAACAAAACGGTTGACCACTCTCGTGCGAAGCAGTCCGCAGCCCACCACGAGTTCCGCACCCTGCTGATGCCAGCTCGCCAGTCAACACGTCATGCTCTCGGCGGTGAACCGTCACACGATGTTGCGACGCGTCCGCTGCATCCGCACACAGGCGCACAGACACACACGACCGCGTGCCACCTGCTGACCTCGCACGCGCTGGGCTGCGACCCGTCTCCGTGCCTGGACTACTCACGGACATGCCGTCGGCACATGCCGCCGTGTCTGACTACTCACGGGCATGCCGTAGGCACATGCCGCCGTGTTTGACTACTCACGGACATGCCGTCATGACTGACTACTCACGGACATGCCGTCGGCACATGCCGCCGTGTCTGACTACTCACCGACATACCGCCGTGACTGACTACTGCCACATCCTCACGGACATGCCGTCGTGTCTGACTACTCACGGACATGCCGTCCGACATGCCACCGTGCCTGACTACTCACGGACATGCCGTCCGACATGCCGCCGTGCCTGACTACTCACGGACATGCCGTCGGCACATGCCGCCGTGCCTGACTACTCACGGACATGCCGTCGACATGCCGCCGTGTCTGACTACCACGGACATCCGTCATGACTAAACATGCCGTCACACACACGACATGCCATGACACTCACGACATGCCGTCGGCACATGCCCCGTGTCTGACTACTCACGGACATGCCGTCAACACATGCCACCGTGCCTGACTACTCACGGACATGCCGCCATGCCTGACTACTCACGGACATGCCGTCGACACATGCCACCGTGCCTGACTACTCACGGACATGCCGTCGTCAGCCAGCGCGAACATTGTGTCGCGGAGGGCGTCCTCGCAGGCGGCGCACACGCCGCCGACGAACAGCGGGTGGCCGCCGCCTGCCAGGTCGGCTGAGCCGCACGACACGCACGCCGCCTCCAGACTCTGGGCCGGCCGCGACACCGACTGCAGCCACTCGGCTGTGGACAGCGTGGACACTGCTGTAGACAACACGACACTCGGCTGCAGACAACACAACACTCGGCTGCAGACAACACGATACTCGGCTGTAGACAACACGACACTCGGCTGTAGACAACACGATACTCGGTTGCAGACAACACGACACTCGGCTGTAGACAACACGACACTCGGCTGTAGACAACACGACACTAGGCTGTAGACAACACGACACTAGGCTGTAGTCAACACGACACTAGGCTGTAGTCAACACGACACTAGGCTGTAGTCAACACGACACTAGGCTGTAGTCAACACGACACTAGGCTGTAGTCAACATGACACTAGGCTGTAGACAACACGACACTCGGCTGTAGACAACATGACACTAGGCTGTATACAACACAACACCTGATTGTAGACAATACATACCTGAGCTACAGCCAATTGTTCTTTGCATTTGATCCCAATTGTCGTATTTGTACACGTACATGCACTTAATGCACTGGACGTCCCTGTGCCGTCGCAATGATATGAAATGTTTTAAAAGCATGCAGAACAAAACTCTACAAGAATACGATAATGAAAAAGTGACGAATGGTGGTGAGAGATAAACCTGCCCAGGTTCGATCACATCGAACATCACGGTGTCATACTCTCGAACCTGGGTAGGATCACGATGAATGCACCTACCGGACCAGGTAGATGGATCATGAGGCCCAACTGAGCGTAATAAACTATGGGTCACGGGCATGAGACGATGATGATGGACAAGGTGGAGCTTCGTCCGTTTCACACATTCGCAGACTTTCCGGCTACTACTTCATTGAATTTCGTTTCTGCTTGGAAATAGTCATACTCTACGTATTTTCGCTTCTGTCTTAAATAATCAGGTATCTCAATTTGACCCATGATATATCTCGTTGCGCATACGACTTGAGAGAAGCAAATATTGCAAATAAAGCTTAATCAATCAAGCTTGATCAATCAGGCTTGATCAATCAAGCTTGATCAATGATGACCGACGCAGGTTGAATTGCCAGCCGAGCCTTATTCTTCAATTTTTTCTTCAATATTCTTCAACAATATCGAGAAAACCTGTCGGCCTCGACTGTACTAGTGGCAAAACTCATGCGAGGTACATCGCCTAGTGTTTCAAATCTGAAAATCTACCTGTTACTTTGGCGTTGGGACCCATTAACGTTTGGTTCGCGTCCCACCATGGGGCCGCCAGCATCGCCGCCAGCGTCCGGCTGTCTACGGTGGAAAGTTCCAGAATGCAATGCGCAATGTAACAATATGCGCAATATATCACTGTAAATGGCAATGGAATTGACGTGTGAAGGCAAATTAGCTTTCATACATGTAGTTCGCATCATATTTTATGGAGACAGTCTCATAAATTGGAACTATATTTTTCGCGCACACACTAATGAACATCCGGGCGCTCTTGTCGCGTGCGCATGCTTCAGAGTTCTTGAATAGCATCAGGAACCTACCTGTTTCCTTTCTTTACTGGGGGTCCCCCCCCGATGTCCGCATTAACATTGCGTCTGACGCCTAACGAGCATATATGGCTATGGCACCGTTGACGAGGTTCCTGCTTACCAAGCACCTTCGCACAGTTCGTCATAAATGTACTGCCGCTGCACCCGACTGCTCTGTGCTTCACCATGCTATAATTGGCCAGTGCACAGCGTCATCAGCGGTGCTGGACGAGCTGGAGCACCAGAGACTGGCTGACGATCTCCTGCTGCAGGCACTGCGGCGCGGAGACGGGGCACCGTCGCGCGACAGCGGGACTGGGGATCGACAGGAAAAACGCTCTCTCGACAGCCGGTGAAGACATGCAGTCCATTCCGTTCAATTTCTGACTGACAAACCAGCCAGTCCTTTTCCTCCCCCTGATGTGTAAGCATATACATATATATTAATGGCGCGATGAAATATTTCACGTGCCATGAGACCCCAGGAGGGTTTTGGCTAATGTTGAGCTTCAGATTGATGCGGGAGAATGTCTTGGAAAATAGACACATTAGCCTCGTAATTGAGCGGATTTCTGCTAATGTAATTGGAAATTGAACTCAGCTGGTTTGGCATGGTTTTCAATCAAGATACATAGGCGTGAATCCTTTTGTGATTAATATCTGGTGAGCAACGACTACCGGGACTAAACTCTTTACCTGGTGGTGAGTGGTGAGTGGTGGCGTTTAATCTGGAGTGCTCTACATTTCATTAGGTGATGTGTTCATAAGGGAAACCAGATCAACAATTGTCAAAGATAAAAAAGCGGGAGTGCCATAGATCATGATATATGCATAAAACATACTATTATATCCCTGTTTATGGTTTCTATCCTCTAGCACTTCAAAGCATTAGACTAGCTGATAACAATGCAGCTATTGGCTTGATAATCCCCTCTGACATGCACAATACGGCCCTAGCTTCATTTTCTAGTGCAATATGCTTACCGCACAGTTAAGGCCAGTTTATTTGTGACATGATTTGGCAGAACTATGGCGGAGCGAAATGCGTACTCTACCAGAACTATGTCTTGTTTAATATCCCCGAATACTGGGCCCACGTTCTCAGGATGGCGGATGGAAACGACCTAAGTAAATGAATACATGTAAGAACCATGAAATGTAGCGAAAGTGCTGACCTAGACAATGTGTGAAATATTGTGCAGCTCTGCTATTGTTTGTTTCCTTCATCGATCAATAATCAATGTCGATATTTCCTTCACCAATCAATAAATGATTAATATTTTGCTGGCCTATTTGTATGTCATCCTCCAGTTTGTCATGCTACGTGCTGGGCCGCGTCAGATTTTACTGTTCCCGCGCCTTGTCCCGTGCTAGCTGTTCACCAAAAAGTGGCAACTCCAGCACGTACTAAGATGTTGGTATGCACTTCCCCTGTGGGAACTGATGTTTAGTATGTTGATATCGAGAATGATAGGCCATTTTAGGCAACACTTACAGGATTGTTCCTGCAATTCACATTCCCATAAAAATTGAGTGTAATGCATAAATGCACACAGCTTTCCAATCAATGGCATTAATCAGGCACAAAGTCGCGCACCACACACCCACTCGCCCCATCGTACGCTTGGAACTGTGAGTCGGTATTTTCCCGCGCAGTGGAGTAGTTCAATGTCACTGAACATTACGCACGGAATAAATCAGAATAGAGAAGCTCCAGAAGTTTTATTCATATTAAATTGCGTCACATTTGCCGTTAAAAAGTTTTGTCGGCGTGCGCAGCACAAACGTAAGATAAACGCAACGAAAACGATATAACTATTTTCGGTTTATCTTTTCAGGACATTTCGCTTATGATACGCTCTCAAAACGCTAATAATTTGCCAAGTTTGAACCGTCCAAAATGCGCTTTGATTACATCACATTCTTAATTATAATTCGCTGAACCCGTCTCATTCATTCCTGCATACTCTTTGCATATGTTATGACCTTTTCATTAAGATTCTAAAACAGGGCAGTGATAAGTCGATTATGTAATCCATCCATTCAAGGTAGGCAATCATGATTTCCTAAGCGCATCAAAAACCTTCCTAAATTGTACTGGAGAAGGAAATGTGTCGTCTCAACATACAACATATGTTGTGTTTTATGTTTTACTTTTGAAATTCCACATAAAAAAATGTATTTCCCAGCACCGTTTAGTAGAAGATATTCTCGCCTTCTTCCCATATACAGTATCTTTTTCAACAACCATGGGAATTATCCGATATTGTCGCGCATATTGCCCCCGTCTGTCCTGCAAACAATATATCATGAAGTGAATCATGCAATTTATTGTTTAAATGCAAACCGTTACATTTCGTAAAAGTGTAGGTAGTGCCGTATACTATATTTTTTTCATTACATAAAATGTCAATTTTTAACACGCCACGAGTAGGTGCGTTAAGCGTCAAGCGCAATAGTAATGTCGACCTCGGAGGATCTTCAGTTGAAGAAAGAAAACACGTGGTTTTTTTACATTCACCCTTCGAATCCTCCCTCCTGTTAGTAACCTTGTGACTGGTTTTCCGCACTGGTTCACCTTCCGTAAGCTATGAATGATGAAAATAACCATGTAAAACCGCAAGTATAAAAATATAGCTGTGCAAATAAATGTCGTTGCAGTGCTGTAGCCGAAGCACACACACAAATTCCTCTGGGCCACTGTCGGCATACTCACGGCCACGACAAACCAATTCCTCTGGGCCACTGTCGGCATACTCACGGCCACGACAAACCAATTCCTCTGGGCCACTGTCGGCATACTCACGGCCACGACAAACCAATTCCTCTGGGCCACTGTCGGCATACTCACGGCCACGACAAACCAATTCCTCTGGGCCACTGTCGGCATACTCACGGCCACGACAAACCAATTCCTCTGGGCCACTGTCGGCATACTCACAGCCACGACCGACCAATTCCTCTGGGCCACTGTCGGCATACTCACGGCCACGACCGACGAATTCCTCCTGGACAATGTCGGCATAATCACGGTCACTGCCGATCAATTTATCCGCGCCAATGTCGGCATACTCAGCTCGCGCACGATTTTGAAAACCTGGACGCATAGCCGAGCGATTCGACTTTCCAGTCAAGTTATCAGATCTTCCTCAGCTAATTTCTGGCCACTTGAAGTATTTGGGAAGGTAGCACGAGGTCCTCTCCTTCACGGGCCAATGAGTCACTTCACACGAGTTTCATACCTAACATATACCGCTGAAACCTAACACATACCATACTATGGAGCTCGGTAATAGTGTCAAGTCAAGGAAAAAATAATATCATTTGAGCATGGGCTCAAGCTCAACTTACCACAAAGGAAATAGATTGAAAAACTAGTATTATCCTGCAGATGAATAAACGACGGCAGGCAAGCAATACACATAAAACGCAAAGCAATGATCGGTCTTTCAACTCAGATCCAGTGGGAATAGCGCAGTCGGACGGGAATACCCGGGGTCAGACTCCGCGTACGATATGGACCAGGTGGATAGTGAAGCACATCACACTGGCCCAATGCGAGCGCATCGTGGAGACTCCCAGCTTTATCACAGATGCGATGCGAGACATCAGCACACGAAGCAACACAGCCAGGTGTCGATTCACGGTGTCCCCGCCCCACGGGCTCCACCGTCGCGGAGCGTCGCTCGGCTCGGGCGGCTCAGGCGGCTCGGGCGGCTCGCGCGCCACCCGAGCCGGTGACCGCCACCGCCGGGCCGCCGGTCGGCCGACTGACCTCTGCGGTCGGCGGGCCGCGCGGCGCCCTGCGGCGACCCGTGCCACGGCCGGCTCTGCTGACCCCTCTGCTGACCTCTGCGGATGCCGTCCAGCCGGGAGAGCACGCCGCCGGGCACACTGCCGTCTGTTGGCGAGGTGCGCACACGGTCGGAGGCGCGTCCGCCCGGGACGAACACTACTCCTGTACGTGGAGCTTCAGATATGCTACTGATGGAGATGACACTCCTTTTAAAAAAGTCATTAAAGTAGACGTAAGCTAACATAGGGAACAGATAATGGGGGACAACATGTGTTGTGCATGTTTGTCTTGTGCCAAAGTCTTGAGTGCCAATGGCGAGATTTTCTCCCTCCATATGTGTATGTCGGTAAATATGAGGCATTTCAAGCCAAGTACGAAAGCTGTAAGACGAAAGTAATCATGAAAATACTCCAATGGATGTCGGTATTCCCTATATTTGCGTGCATTCAAGCGCATGTGTAGCAGGTAACATGTAACGCAACTTTACGTCGCTGAAGCCGCCACTGATCGTAATTGTACAACACATGAATCAACTGCACTTCCTAAATACGCGATATACAAGTGTACACAGGTACCAGCTTTGTCAGAAGAGTACATTTGATCATCTCTCCTATCCGCCGTGGCTGCAAATGTTTCCTCGATAGACACTTGACACAATCAATATTACTTGTGACACCAAAACAGAGTTATGCGCTACTGTTTCCAATATCACACTTTTATTTTTATCAATTCCAATTCAAAATCACCCCGATTTTAACTCTTGTCGATGTGTTACTCCAGGCAAAACAGTGAATTGGAGAACAGTAGTAGCATTTATATAAAAGCTTATCCAGTAGGTTACCCACGGTGCAAGCTAACAGCTTGAACCATTTTGGTGGAGTACATGTACAAATGCTAAGAGTGAACAATCAAGTAAAACTGGTGGTCTGGTAGGTCTCTCAGTTTTTCCATGGCTTAAGTACAGACGAAATGTATACTTCATTGCAAAATTATTTCTCGCGTGAGTCTTTTGACTGAATCATCTGTGGCATTTCAAAAGCACGCATCGGATCCCGTGCTAAAGGTCAGGTCAGATCAGAGGATTTAACAGCGTTGTTATATTAAATATGCTTTGTCTAGTGAACACGAGTCTTCTTTATTTTTGTGTCAGTGAAACGTGGATGGATGCAATGAATGTAACAGATGTGTAGTGGGAAGACTGAATTAAAGAAGGACAATGCTTCGTATAAAACGTAGCTAGTTCAGTTTATCAGAACAGGGCCATTCATTCAATCAAAGTCAAAGCGGAACGACACAGCAAGGTGAGATCGTGGATTAATACGTGTATGGGCGTCGTGATACTGATGTTCCAGTTGTCGCATTTCAGCCGGCCGGCCAGTCCACACCAGCCCGTCCACACCAGCCCGTCCACACCAGCCCGTCCACACCAGCACGTCCACACCACGTCAGTCCACACCAGCCCCTCCACACCAGCCCGTCCACACCACCACGTCCACACCAACCGTCCACACCAGCCCGTCCACACCAGCCCGTCCACACCAGCCCGTCCACCCCACACCAGCCCGTCCACACCAGCCCGTCCACACCAGCCCGTCCACACCAGCCCGTCCACACCAGCCCGTCCACACCAGCCCGTCCACACCAGCCCGTCCACACCAGCCCGTCCACACCAGCCCGTCCACACCACCACGTCCACACCAGCACGTCCACACCAGCCCGTCCACACCAGCCCGTCCACACCATCCCGTCCACACCAGCCCGTCCACACCAACCCGTCCACACCAGCCCGTCCACACCAGCCCGTCCACACCAGCCCGTCCACACCAGCCCGTCCACACCAGCACGTCCACACCAGCCCGTCCACACCAGCACGTCCACACCAACGTCCACACCAGCCCGTCCACACCACACGTCCACACCAGCCCGTCCACACCAGCCCACAAGCCGTCCACACCAGCCCGTCCACACCAGCCCGTCCACACCAGCCCGTCCACACCCGCCCACCACGTCCACACAACACGTCCACACCAGCCCGTCCACACCAGCCCGTCCACACCAGCCCGTCCACACCAGCCCGTCCACACCAGCCCGTCCACACCAGCCCGTCCACACCAGCCCGTCCACACCAGCCCGTCCACACCAGCCCGTCCACACCACCACGTCCACACCAGCCCGTCCACACCAGCCCGTCCACACCACCACGTCCACACCAACCCGTCCACACCAGCCCGTCCACACCAGCCCGTCCACACCAGCCCGTCCACACCACCACGTCCACACCAGCCCGTCCACACCAGCACGTCCACACCAGCCCGTCCACACCAGCCCGTCCACACCAGCCCGTCCACACCAGCACGTCCACACCAGCCCGTCCACACCAGCCCGTCCACACCAGCCGTCACCCATCCACACCACACCAGCCCGTCCACACCAACACGTCCACACCAGCCCGTCCACACCAGCCCGTCCACACCAGCCCGTCCACACCATCCCGTCCACACCAGCCAGTCCACACCAGCCAGTCCACACCAGCCCGTCCACACCAACCCGCCGTACTACGCCACCCGTACTCTGATAACGATGTCCAGGGTGTGGAAAATACGGCCGCAGCCTGACAACGATGTCCAGGGTTCGGCAAACACGGCCGTATCCTGACAACGATGTCAGAGGAGCTGCTTTTTGTCGCAGCGCACATCTCGTCCGCTTGCCTTCGCATACAAACCGTCTGTCACAATCATTGGAAAGTAGATACCGACGTCGCATGCGTGCCTTGGCCGATCAAGCGTGGGGATGAGTAGCCCGTGGGTAGGATGCCCGTCTTCTGACCGAATGGTTGTGGGTTCGAGTCCCACCTGTCGCTACTATTCGGCCGCGACCAATCGGCGTGAAAGATTGCAGACACTGCATCGCCCAGAGCGGTCGACTCGTCGTAAAACCAAGAGCACCGGCCGCCACCGACCAGGCGTGACAGCTGTCGCCGAACGGGAGGTCGGCGGCACGTCAGCTGATGTCCGCCGTGACGTCACAACGGCCGTGATTCGATAAAGAGCAGCGGTGCACTGACCTTGGCACTGGAGGCCCTCTCGCACAAACTCCGTTCCCCAGCTGATGACCTGACGAAACGACCCCTCCAGCGGATCCAGTCTGAGGCGCAGTCGACATTCCTGGCCGACAATACCGTAGCACACGTCATAGAGTGTATAGATGACCTGTTGGCGCGATCCCTCCATCGGACTCAGTCGGAGGAAGGGGTCGACATTCCTGGCCAACAATACCGCAGCACACGTCATAGAGTGTATTGATACGAGTCACTGTTAGATGCGCAGCCAAAGTGATTCCCCCTCTCCCCATCAGCACACAAAAATACACAACATCAATGGAGAGATTGGAATTTTTACCACGCAAACCACTAAATTTTCGGCCTCTATTTCATAGCATTGTTGGGGAGATCACCATCCCCCCACACACACACACTTCCTGGCGCATCATTGATCACCGGCACTCTACATCGAAGTCACAGACGTCCCGCCTTGCCAGCCAACTAATATGAGGCGTGGTGACCAAATAACACCGCGAGCATTCGGCGGCCAGCGGCGAGCATGGCGACAGCCACCGCCGCCTTAACGGCGCCTGAGGCTGACCACTAATGACGTCACTTACGGTTCAGCAGCAGGCTGCTGAGCACCAATGACGTCACTTACGCGCAGGACCTCGACAACGCTCAGCTGATAGGTCTTGTTGGCGTAGCCGGGCTGGACGAGGCTACTGAACGCCGCGGTGAACGCGGTGACCTTGTCCCGACTGACCTGTGACACGCGCCCCGCCCGTGTGAATATCCACCAGGTGCGGTCGAAAGGTCAGTCGGCCTCGTGGGGCAGCAGCTGGAAAGCAGCTCACGCGACCTTCCTCACGTAGCGACGCGAAAGGTTTGGCGGTGCGCGATGACTTCACAGTCCTGCGGACACGACCCGACACGACCCCACACGACCCGACGCGACCCGACACGACCCGACACGACCCCACACGGCCCCACGCGACCCCACACGACCCGACACGACCCCACACGACCCGACACGACCCCACACGACCCCACACGACCCGACACGACCCCACACGACCCCACACGACCCCACGCGACCCGACACGACCCGACACGACCCGACACGACCCCACACGACCCCACACGACCCGACACGACCCCACGCGACCCGACACGACCCCACACGGCCCAACACAGCCCCACACGACCCCACACAACCCCACGCGACCCCACGCGGCCCAACACGACCCACATGAACCCACACGACCCCACACGACCACACGACCCCACACGGCCCCCACACCACGACCCACCACACCACGCACACGCATACCCCACACACCCCACGCGACCCGACACGACCCCACGACCCCGCACGGCCCAACACACCCCACACGACCCCACGGACCCCACAACCAAAACCCAACCAACCCCACACCCCACCCCACACGACCCCCACACGGCCCGACACGACCCGACACGACCCGACACGACCCCACACGACCCCACACGACCCCACACGACCCCACACGACCCCACACGACCCCACACGACCCCACACGACCCCACACGACCCCACACGACCCCACACGACCCCACACGACCCCACACGACCCGACACGACCCCACACGACCCCACACGACCCCACGCGGCCTCCACGACCCCACACGACCCCATTCCCGGAGGCCATTCGCAAACATCACGTATCGACACTAGGAACAGTTGGTCAAAGCCTGAAGTTAGTTTGCATGTTGAACGGCGTGGTCATGGGTTTTGGCGCCGCGTCGGCGCCGGACAACAGCGCCCCGGGGACTTCGCGAACGGCGGCGTCCATATGACTGCAGGAGTGCTGGTGAAGAAATATAGTGAAAAATGTTGGACACCTCGCGAGCAGCAGCGTCCATATGTCTGCAGGAATGCTGGTGAAGAAACAAAGTACAAAAGGCAGAATAACTGGATACCTCACGAGCAGAAGCGCCTGACTATCTGCACGAGTACTGGTGAGGAAACAAAGTACAAATGGCCGGATTTGGCCGTACTTCCAACGACATCAGTGATGGTCAATGGTGGTCGAAAACAAACCATCAGAACAAACATTTGCTACACTTTGAAGGCACGTATGCAAGTACAATTCATACATATTATACAATGAGTGTGCTAGTGATGGACAACATTAAGAGCGTTGGAAGAGCGACGGCGAGACTGTGGTTTAGCTCTGGCTTGCTGCAGCCACTAGATCAGGCATGATTTCGCCATAGGAAGCATGTGCACTGACCGAAAATACGCTCCCTTGGTAGTCCGTTTGGACATGCACTTCATGTGCAGTTTCGTGGACTTGCAGGAATTTCAAAAGTAGGCAAGCCTGCACGATATTTGGCAGAGGACCGATAGCGACAAGAGTGCCTGCAATTTTTGCATATGCACAAGGAAAAAGAGCCATCCGCTCCGCAGTACTCGTCACTGACAGTCTTGCCGAACTCGGTTTCCCTGCTGAGTGCGGTGTACTCATCTCGAACGTAACTGCACTGTACCGAACTGTCGAATTGGCATGAGTGCCACGCTCTCGTGCTGCCAATTTTTTCCGTCTCGCTCAGTTTATGCCACGCCCAAACGGTCAGCACCGCACCGCCATTGGACCGACAACAGCCACGTGATCGCACGGCCTCGGGTATGCAGGTCGCGTGTCATGACGACATGGCCACGTGACTGGTGGTCGACTGACTGGATAGCTTGACTGACACCATACGACTGTTTCTTTTAATAAACAAAAAATGCGTACCTAAAAAGGAAGTGGCAACTTGCTTTAAAAATCGTCCCTGAAAGATTACCTCCAATTACGGGCGCAAGAAATCAACTTCCAAAATTGTAGCAAAAATGATATCAATGGTTCAAGAGCGTGACTGTCCGACCGGACAGACCGGAGCCGCTCAGACGAGCTTGTTCCGTATATATATATATATATATATATATATATATATATATATATATATATATATATATATATATATATATATATATATATATATATATTTGTATATGTATATGTATACACGAGAGTAGGATTGCTCAGGTTTCGCCAACGCTCGGAATCACTGGTGGGACGCGGAACACTCTCAAGTAGGTCCTCGGCTGCAGACGAGAATCGCACCGGTACCAGGTGTCGGCCATATCTGAGCCACAACTACTGACCCGAACCAGTACACCCACGGCCGTGACCTCACCTCAGAGACCCGGTGGTCGCCGAACCAGTACACCCACGGCTGTGACGGCGAGCTGACCATGCCGGCCGACTCGCCACGCACCAGCATACCTGGCCGCGACAGGGGAGCGTGCACGGCGCCATTAGGGTCGTCCGTATGGGGAAGAGGTCGACGCATGTCTCGCCCGGGTGACGGACACATACGCGCTCTGAAGCACTGAATATTACTGAAAACACTGAACACACTGAAACACTGAACATACTGAAACACTGAACATACTGAAACACTGAACATACTGAAACACTGAACACACTGAAACACTGAACACACTGAAACACTGAACACACTGAAACACTGAACACACTGAAACACTGAACACACTGAAACACAAAACACTGAACCGTAAGCTATCCGTGCGGCACTATGCAATTGAAAGACCACTTGCCGAAATACCAATCGGGTGAAGCGGAGGCAGAAGAGGGCTGGGAGAAAGACGGGCAGCTATCCCCAACGCTCACCGCGTTCTCGTCTGTTAAGTGTGGCGGTAGCGCAAGGGCGAAGCGAGGCGAGGTGTCATCGACAGTGTGGAGGTCTCACGTCGCTGGGATGGGTTCGGGCCCACACTTGGAGAAGGAATCAAAGAAGACGCAGGGACGCGGCCGCACTAGTCTTAAACATCACGGGCAGCCCGTACCCAAACGTTTGATCTCACACGCCACGGTCATACCGATGCCCAAACGACTTGTCCCAAACATCGCGACCATACCCATACACAAACGACTAGCATCAAACATCACGCCGATACCAATACCCATACCCAAACGACACAAAAAAACGTGGCAAAACCGCAAGAAGCCAGTGCCGCTTTGTCCTCAAGTGAACGAAAATCATTTATCGTCCGAATGAAGTTTTGCGCGGAATATTTCGGCGGTAACTTGAGTCTTCTCGTGTTTTCACACATCGTGAACTTGCCTAGTGATACATATTACATATTTGTGTTTGTTGTTACATACGCATTTTTGTACTTTTTCTGTATTGATGCGGTAAGCTGTGAAGCCTAGATTTCATATCACTACATTTGATTTAATATCACAACCAAACTGGTGGTCGTTATTGATGCAAATGCATACAAATGGCACCTGTCCCACGTCGATTCCAGGCTTCAGTACTTAAAGATATTCGGTCGTCAAAATTAATCGGCCAAATTTCTGACTCGTAAAACCCACATACGAGTCCGTAGACTGCGGAGCATGGGCGCCCCCATTGCCCCTTAACACGAGCACTGGAGGAGGGCGAAATCCGCCCACCCCTCGGGTTTTTCGTACATGACTCCAGATTATACCGGTCGATATACGCCATTTTGTGTGTACCTGCTGTTTTTTTCGTGCTATGGGCAGTTAAAGACAAAACATTTCGTAGCGCCAGACCACAAAAGTCGGCGCTGATGCGCTTCCCGTATATTGGCAAAAGGGAAGTGTTTTTGGCAACACTAGCGAGTTGTTTGATGTATATTGGTATGCTATATAGCTTCGAGGTCATGCTAGGCTACCTATGTCGTCAGGTCAAGTTCATGGCAGGTCAATGGAGCCAAACTTGGTCAACTGGAATGTTGTCATAGATGCAAATGACTGTCATGCGATTGATGTCACTTTGCACGTTACTCCCTACACATCCTGAAAGCTACTGTTTGTCATTGTTTACCTAAGCGTTTCCATACTTTATTCATGCACTTCACTCCTTTCTTCGCGAAGCTGAATGCGCCCAGCCGCCCGACGGAGCAGTCGAGCGGGCGGCCCGGTTACGGTAACTGGAGCAGGTAACTGACCTGATAAAGTGCTGCTATATATGCGACCTGGGGTCAGATGCCGGGTCTAACATCTGTATTGCATCATTAGTAATGTCTGAAATATAATTGATGCCCATTATAGAGCATTTAAACACAATCACAGCTATCCATAACAATGGCAAGCCAAGTCACGCAAAACAAGAAAATTTTGACACGTGACTTCATTTGACCTTGAAAATATTGACCTAAGGTCATGCAATTGGCACACAATAGAGTTCACTACCGTACCTATCCAGCTTGTGAATTTCGTTACTCCAGCTTTAATAGAAGCCGAGATCTTAAGGGGACGGAATCCGTCCCACTCCGATGCTCGATATTTTCAGAGGCCCTCCATGGTGCGTGATAACCATCTGTACTCTCTACTTACGGCTGTTGGCTGTCGCATAAGTTGAATATGTGCGGATACTTATCGACGCCCAGCTACACTGCTCACCGCCCGGCATCACTGACCGGCGACTCCTGAGCGACACTAACTGAGCGACACTGATTGAGCGACACTGACTGAATGACACTGACTGAGCGACACTGACTGAGCGACACTGATTGGGCGACACTAACTGAGCGACACTGATTGAGCGACACTGACTGAGCGACACTGACTGAGCGACACTGACTGAGCGACACTGACTGGGCGACACTGACACGGCGACACTGACTGAGCGACACTGATCGGGCGACACAAACTGAGCGACACTAACCGAACGACACTGACTGGGCGACACTGACTGGGCGACACTGACTGAGCGACACTGACTGAGCGACACTAACTGAGCGACACTGATTGGGCGACACTAACTGAGCGACACTGACTGAGCGACACTAACTGAGCGACACTGACTGAGTGACACTGACTGAGCGACACCACTGACACGGCGGCACTGACACGGCGACACCGACTGAGCAACGACACTGACATGGCGACACTGACTGAGTGACACTAACTGAGCGACACTGAAACTAGGCGACACTGACACGGCGACACTGGCCGAGCGACGACACTAACATGGCGACAGAAACGAAACCCATCGTGTGGCACGTGGTGTGATCTCGCGAACGACGCCCTATATTTATACATGGGGTTACTGATTGAGAGCACCGCCGGATGCCACCTAGATCCATCGTGCCACAGCTCGGTACCTGAACCTCGCTGTCAGCACAGTACATGCATCGTGATGTTCTACACACTCAATTTTTCTCTTGAAATGCCTTCTGCGTACGCTAACTTTCCGTCCAATGAGATATGGCATGTCGGCTAAGTACTACTACAAGGATACTCAATTCTTGGTTGAAATTTGCGAAACAAGGACGGCAACATCATCGGAATAACGAATAATAAGACACCATGGATACAATGGATAATAAGACCAGCACGGTAATACATAGGTTGGCATCGCCCTACTCCTCGAGCTCGCAGCTGAATTGTCAGCTTCTCCGTGTCCCGCCCCGCCTAACTACAGGCAGCCTGACCTGGCCAGCGCGGTACCCACCTGGCCACCACTTGGACGAGCCCAGCTTGGCCCACACCAGACTGCCCTCGGTGAGCCGACCCCACGTCTCCTCGTCGAACACGGAGCGCAGGAGTGCGGCCGTGTCGGAAGGGCTGACCGGGCTGGTCGAGCTGGGCAGGCTAGCCTGGATGGTCTGGATGGTCCGGATCACCGGGCTGGCCTGATTGGTCTGGATGGCTTGGCTGGTCTGGCTCAGCGGGCTGCCCGGGCTGGCTGGGCTGGCCGGGCTGTCCTGGCTGGTTGGGCCGGCCTGGCTATCCAGGCTGGTCTGACTGGCCTGATTGGCCGGGCTGGCCTGGTTGATCTGTATGGCCTGGTCGGCCTGGCTAGCCGGGCTGGTCTGGCTGGCCTGGCTGACCGGGCTGGTCTGGCTCAACGGGCTGACCTGGCTGGCTGGCCGGCCGACAGCACCGGCCGCCGCGCCGGGCAGCCGACCGCCGCGCTCGGCCCACCCAGGTGCGCGCAGCGGCCGCCTGGCGGCGCCACCGTCGCCAGGCGGCGCGCCCGCCGGCCGCCACGCCAGCCGACGCCGCTTGGCCGGCGCCGGCGACGCGCTCCACGCGCGCCGCCGGCCCGGGGTCGGCTCGGCGCCCGGAGAGGCGGCGCCGCCGCGGCCGTGGATCTCCAGCACGTCGTGCCAGACGGCCGGCAGCGCGGCCGTGACGCGAAGGCGCGTCTCGGACAGCTCTCGGCGCAGCAGCGACGAGCGCTCCTCCATCTCCATCCGATCTGCGCGAGGCGGGCGGCGGGGCAGTGCGCAGCTGACATGCGCGACGCCCGCGACGGTGACATTGCTCCCGCCCGTGTAGCGCCAGTGCACTGGCGCTTGCTGGCCGACATCACTGACACCGTGATGTCAGTGACACTGACACCGTGATGTCAGTGACACTGACACCGTGATGTCAGTGACACTGACACCGTGATGTCAGTGACACTGACACCGTATGACAAAGTGATACACTGACACCGTGATTCAGTGACACTGACACCGTGATGTCAACTTACATGTCGGTGACAGACACCGTGATGCAGTGCACGTTTCGGTGGCACGATACGTGATTTGAATGACACGTGATTCGTAACTGATGCTTGTGACACGACACCGTGATGTCAGTGACACTGACACCGTGATGTCAGTGACACTGACACCGTGATGTCAGTGACACTGACACCGCGATGTCAGTGACACCGACACCGTGATGTCTGTGGCACTGATACTGGGATGTCAGTGACACTGACACCGTGATGTCAGTGACACTGACACCGTGATGTCAGTGACACGGACACCGTGATGTCAGTGACACTGACACCGTGATGGCAGTGACACTGACACCGTGATGTCAGTGACACTAACACCGTGATGTCGAGTGACACTGACACCGTGATGTCAGTGACACTGACACCGTGATGTCGGTGGCACTGACACCGTGATGGCAGTGACACTGACACCGTGATGTCGGTGACTGCTTGCTTTCAATAATGATTGCTTGCTTTCAATAAGGCTTTCAATAATGAGCGTTGTTACAGTGATGGTATTATCGGCATGACTTATGGCGACATGACCTACAAAGGTGTGTTCTTCGGTTTCCTTTTTGCGTCTCTGGTGTGTTGCGTGCATATAGCTCGAACCATGCGTGTCTTTCTCCAACATCAGCTTTGGGTGTAGCACGTGAAGTGAGAAACTTACAGTTGCTGGCATGCACCACATCTGTGTTGCGTGACATTTGCTTTTAAACCGCCCAGACCACGGTGGCACGGTCTACTGCATGCAGGCGCCAAGGGTCGAGGGCAGATTTGGTCAATGTTTCTGAAAGTGTCTTTCTGCCTTTCGATGCTGCACGCAAATAGTGTCGACTTGGCAATGGCTGCGGGTACGTTTTTGGCCAGAGAATCGTCGATGAATGGCAGGCATGTTGTGTCTACGGATCGACGTGAGGTGGAGGCGTTTGTGTCGTGTGGAGGTGTCCGGACTTCCTGCGCACCCTGTGCATTTGCGTGCCAATATCAGCAATGCAGATGCGTAAAATATCTGTCCGAATACTAACCCGCGCCGTCTCTGGGGGAGTTCGTTTCCCCCTGCCCCAAAGGTTTTCCGCGAACAGTGAAAAATGACGCGCTGACTATGAGCACAGACAATATACGGCTTTGCGTTGTGAACATCTTAAAAGTCTCGTTTCTACCAGTTTACTTTTGGTTCCTAAGGGAGGCGGGCCACTGTCCCCCATCCTATTGGCTGCGCCTCTGAGGGCTAATGAATAAATTATGCGATGCTGTTTGTCGCGTGAAATGCCTGTCTGTTCCAATGTCTGCCGTCTCCGCTATCTGTGAAGTAGGGTCAGATCGGAAATAAATCAAATACGTTTGTGGACATGTTCAAGTGAATATAATGTTTGCATTTCCATTGCATTGCGCAATTCCAGAAGCCTTGTAAGGGCTAGTATACACTAATATTCCCGTCATCTTCTGGCTTCGCTTCTATTGATGTGTTCTGAATAATTGTGGGGTAAGTACGTGGGGTTGCTTGAATCATCAATGATAGCAAACGTACAAACAAACTTTGGTTGGGAGTCAATATCACGGATTTCTTCGCTATTTTCTCGTCCTATTGCATTTGGGACAAATATTTTCTTTCAGTTCCAGAATGAACTAGGCGTCGGGGTAACCATGGATATCGCAGCTATCTGAATACCTTGACGGTACATTTAATTCCATCATCGATGGCCGCACCATCACATAGTCTGCACGCCCTGAGGAGCACAGACGACGGCACGCCACTACATAGTCTGCAGAATATAAGGAGCATAGACGACGGCACGCCACTACATAGTCTGCAGAATATAAGGAGCATAGACGACGACACGCCACTACATAGTCTGCAGAATATAAGGAGCATAGACGAATACACGTCGTAACATAGTCTGCATGCCCTGAGGAGCATAGACGACGACACAACACTGCATAGTCTGCAGAATATCAGGAGCATAGACGACGACACGCCACTACATAGTCTGCAGAATATAAGGAGCATAGAAGACGGCACGTCGTAACATAGTCTGCATGCCCTGAGGAGCACAAACGACGATACGACACTACATAGTCTGCAGAATATCAGGAACATAGACGACGACGCGCCACTACATAATCTGTGGGATCTGAGGAGCATAAATGTCGACGACGCGTGCTCAGGCGTTTTGTTGTGACACAAGTGAAACGATGGTGCCCGAATGTGCTGGCTTTCTTACTCAGAAAAATATACGCCCTGTTTCTCCCGTCAGAATAATATTTAAAAATGAACGTAAAATAATTGGACGCATGTACAAAATAATTCGACGCATGTACAAAATAATTGGACGCATGTGCAAGATTGTGGATGAAACAACTGCCAGCACCAATTACATCGCAACGCACACGGCAACCTTCTCGCCATATCTCTGAAATAATTATTAATATATTTGTATTGTCTTCTGATTTGACTTGAAGGTCCCGCAAAAATATATGCATCCGCCAGATATACCAGCAAAAAAAGGTTCCTTATACTGAGCTCGTTCAAAGGCAGCACAAGATAGCAACCACGGCGCGATCATATGGTGGAAAACATCCTTTAATGTAGCATTTCTCAGTGACATACCGAACAGTGACAGACGCAAACAACACACAAATGCACCGCCACTACCTTTCATCAGCTGAAGCTTGAGGGCCACCTCCATCATATGCACCTCCAAGTCTTCAAATCTCTCTTCCATTTCGCCACAACTTGGATCGGGCGTACTAAACGACAAGTCTTGATACATTACTGATTCCATCTTAGATGGTTTCCAGGCGGCATTAAGTAGAAGAGGTGCATAAAACCTGTAACAAACAGAAACATTGTTCATAGCGCAGCTGCCACAGAAACAGGTTACAACATGCACGGTACAAATTATTTGCTTGTTTATTGGGTGGTTCACGGCGCACTTTACGCACATTCACGGCTAATGGCGCCGCCTACTGTTTCGCCGGCGGGCCGCGGGATTGGGAAATGTTCGGTGCGGTGCGAGTGTCGAACCCGGGACCTTTGGTATCCAAAGCCTAACACCTTAACCACTCGGCCACCCCCGCCTCCACGGTACAGACTGAAAGCAAAACGAATTAAAAAGAGTTCCTCAGTAACAACACAGAACCATCTGTTGACTGTCATTTTCTGATCGCACTGACATGGTCCTAATCTGAATGCGTGAAAGCGATATGTCCCCTTTGGAAGCTAAGCATAATTTACGGACCATACAACCCATCCAACCATATCTCGTGGCAATCTGATAGGGTGTGACAGTGGTGCGCGATGGTCCCACCGTGAGCAACCTTGGAGTGGCGAATAACATTATCCGGTCTGGATCGGTGGCCCGGCCCGGACAGTCCAGGCAGCAGCCACACGGACAGCGGTCCCACAACGCCCTCCACAGGCTACGCAGCACGGGCTCGCGCCTCTTGTGAGTCGAGGGTGTGCAGACGTCTCGAGAGCTGCCAGGCGGCACACTCGCTTCGCCATCATGGCGTGATGAGTCATCATGGCGTGACCAAAGCGTGGTGTGGGCGCTGTATGACCGAAGCAGTCGATGCGCCCCTAAGCCCAAATAACCAACCAAAGCGTGGTGATAATATAATAATATAATGTAGTAGAAGCTGATAGAAAATAAATCGATTTTATGATCGATAAATCTACAATAGAAATACATGTTTCTTTCACCAAATTTGTCACGTCTGACTGGGTGGAAGCAGATGCCACATCACTACCTATGGCCTGTTGGAAATCGGTCATTTAATCAATTTGATTGCGGCTGGTTTCGGTGTGGTCCATGGCCCCGTGGCCCCGGGCCATGCGCTCACCATGTAGTTGGTAGCGACAGTGCTCCGCCAGTAATATTAGCGGTGCATCACTCAGATGATCATTGAATCGTTCGCTCACTTGACGTCTAATTTATCCGCTTTATAAATTCATCCTGGCATGCCTGGTATAAAAGTTGCAAACATTTTTAATACTGCGTTTTCTCGCTAAGCCATCTCTGCAAATGTAGCATACTTTGTTGTTCGAAGGATACTGAGGATTTTCGAGGGCGGATGTGATCAGTTTGCATCAGTTTGAGACCAGTGTAATGTTGCAATTTGTTGTGTTTCCCCCATATTCAAGGTACGATGATTCTAAGATGAGTGCACCTAAGGATTTGCGAAACTCCCCCAGCCAACATTTCACTTATGAAAGGGAGTCTGACATAAATGTATTCGTGTTTCCTCTTCCTTTCATACTGTTTTGTGGGAATACATGCGTTTAGGTTGGTTTATAAATCTCCGTAGCGCGTTCTGGACAGCTAATTCGACTCGATTCCTGGGGTAGTCGCTTTTGATCAACAAATTACCTAGTACTCCCAGACTCCACCTATAGGCCTCCTCATCTGATAAAGCAAGTATTGCGGTAGTTAGATATTTTGCTTTCAAGGGCGCATGGGCCACAATGGCCATATAGCGCCCATGTATTAGCGTAGTCATCTGGGAAGAAAGAACTTACCTTTTGGTGCTAATGGGGTGAGCGAAATGAGGGTGAAGAATATTAGATGCCGCAATAGGTTTCACAAGTGAGGAATACACACCTTCAGGATGAACGGTGAACAAGTTATCGATGCACGGAATGCTTCCGTTGTGGAAAGAGTGCTCAGTGGAGAACGAAATGTCTGCATGTTCCTTTTCATTTGGATGTAAAACTCCACTAAACCGTTCACACCAAGTGTCCGGATAAGAAACATGCCTTGAATGTAACGCAAGCATACACCTCAAGGAATCTTCTGTAAACAAAACAAAAAATCTTCAACAACGTGCATGAAAGCGAAAGCAATGGGGTAGGGGTGAGCATTCGAATGGTGCTTTAACTTGCATGCTTGTATTTTCTACCTGTGCTACGACACTCCTGGCGATGGTCTGGAACCGAACTCTCGAGACATTAATGAAATTTTAGTTCGCTCAATTTCTATCATTTCCTGTCAGCTGAGGCCAACTTCACACTTAGTGCATGCCTAACACCATGAATTGGCACATTTATGCGTCGATACATTGATTGAATTAATTGAAAGCCAAACACTAATAACGATATTAATGTTTAGACAAAATCCACAAATGTCTGCTGCGATGACATCGGGCGCCACACCACGGCGCCCACCGACTGGAAATCGATGCGAATGGCGTGGACATAACTCCACTGGCTGTCTCCCGGCTCGCCATGACCTCCACAACCACCTCAGCCGCCACGTCAGCGAGTGGACGGCAAGCTGTAAATTAAGCTGTACACTGAGTTTGCAGTTCGTTAATGTCGGACCCACCCAACAATTATCAAAAAGCCCACCTCCCGTGTTTGTTTGTTTATTTATTGGTTGGTGCACGACACACTTTATGCACATTCACGGCTAATGGCGCCGCCCACACTGTTTCGCCGGTGGGCCGCGGGATTGGGAAATGTCCTGAGTGGCGCTAGAGTCGAACCCGGGACCTTTGGTACCCATAGCCCGACACCTTGACCAATCGGCTATCCCCGCCCCCACCTTCCGTGTGTTCCATGACGGCTTGCCCTGCACCCTCTGCGTGTCCGTGGTCTTGCCCGATTTGCGCGTGGCACAATCGCATGTGTGAACCACAACCGGATGTGTGAGCCACGACCGGATTTGTCCTGCCTGACCGAGACGTGCTGATGTGAAGTGCTATCGAAAACGAACAGCCGTAGCTGCCGTGCGAACAAAAGAAGACACGACTCAAACAGCAACCATGACAAAAACATTGAACGAAAGATGCCATGAGAACATGTCTTTATATCTGCATTCTCAACGTTTTTTAAGGATTGTCTTGAACCCTTGCAATCATCCAAAGGCGGCTGCAGTTTGCGCCTGAAAATCCTGCAATCCGAGGCCCGTTTTTGCATACATTTTGCTAACGTTCACACTACCGAGAAGTCTTTTCCTGGACACATTAAACAAGTCAGAAGCGAAGCGATAAATTTCGCAGAGCGGCGCGAGGTGTGGGGGCGGGGCCGCGGAGCGACAGTTCTGACGTCACACGCAGCAGTGTCGTGCTGTGCCGCAGCACGTGCACGCGACTTGGCCGGCTGCCAAGCCGCGTCCAGCCGACAGCAGGAGGGCTCGTGGCTGTGACTGGTATTTTCGTTGTACGTTCTCGATGCCAACCTCTTGCGAAGCGTGGCTTGGGCATATTCGAATAAGCTCGGTAAAATGTGCCTGCCCTTACCCACATGCCATTCGTAATCTTCGCAACACGACACCCTCAGATGCAGGTGTCGCCATCGAGAGAGGTAGCTTCGAGTAGACTTCATTCGGGTAGTATCTTACAGGCCAAATTATTTGCATATTCATGAGTGGGTGTGGCATGTAACTCCATGAACAGATGGCATAAGACTTCATCGACTGTATTGGCTAAGTAGCCCCCACGACAATCAAATTCATCGATTAATAAAGCAAGATATGTTTCTTTTCCGTGGAATGCTACCCGGAACGGAGAGAAAATATTACGACTATTGGCGCTCAGTTGTATTGCAAGCTTTGCATTTGCATGAACACCTTTTGCACATGATTTCCTGCATATTTACCGCCCGATATCCTGGTTCTCAGTTCCTGGCAGACAACCCCATCGCGTCTAAATCAGCTCCAGTCTGCATAACGGCGACAGTTCGCGAATGACTTGTGCCGGCCTGCACATGTAAATCGGGAACCCATTTAGCGGCGTCCGGGGTGTCCAGACATTCCGGAAACGTACACTGAGGCCACCGCCGATGACACGGGAGGCAGCGGGAAGGGCAGAGCAGAAACAAAAACAAAAGCAGAGCAATAGATACCCGAGTGACCAGGTGCGCCCCAATTGTTTCAAAAGCGCTGTATTTATATCGGAATGGGTTGTATTCCGCATTTAGCGTTTGCCGCCGGGTTTTCACAGTCAATCATTGTCTAACATCGCGGGAAATGTCATCGTGCGGTGTTACGTCATACCATATATTAAATATATATATATATATATATATATATATATATATATATATATATACATAACATAATAGTCGAAATACGCATACGCAAAATAGTCGAAAATATTTGCCGGACTCAGGATAACGTGCCAAGCTAACCCATGTCACTGGTGCTACTGATATTAATAACACCGTACAAGCTGACCCATGTATCGGTGGAAAATATATACACTACAGGCTGGCCCATGTCAATGAGTGTAGATAAAAAAAATACAAACAAAACATCTAAGCTGCACCCATGTCTTTTTTACGGGATGGAGATACGAAAATAGCGACTATTTCCTCAGGATAAATACACCACGGTGTAGATAAATACACCACAAGCTGACCCATGTCTCGGTGGAGATAAATGCACTACAGGCTGGCCCATGTCACGGTGTAGATAAATACATCACAAGCTGACCCATGTCTCGGTGTAGGCTGTTGCACCACAGGCTGGCCCATGTCTGAACATAGGCCACAACACGGACTCAGGTCTAAGTATGGGCTGTTTCACCACAATTGCATGCACATCGTATGCTTATTTAAACTGAAAATTGCCGTTATGAGTTCAAAATTATATTCAGGATCTATCGTTCTCCTAAGGTATGAGAAAGCAAATTCTACACCTCTCGCCGGCCTGAAGGAATAATTAAACGTACGATGGTATACTGTATGACGAATACCTATGTCAAATTAGTTCAATCTAAGTGTGCTAGCTCATCCATCTCATCCAGATTTTATTTCACCAGAATGCTTGCCGCTGAGCCCTTTGACTGTTAGTGGCGGAAGCTGCCAAATCTGCAAAAACTTTTCGAAAATCGGCACTGTGACCATGATACACATTATAGTACTACTTTATAGTATATCTTCTCTGGTCGTTTTACCACTAGAACATCTGGCATCCTAGTACATCTTCCAGCTCGCATGTAGCATTGTAACTGAATTTCTAGTAAAACCTACAAGAGATGCAAGGACTAGGACTAGGACAGCCATGCCCAATTTACGCCATACGGTAAGCCTCACTGCGCCACCACCGGCGATGTGGAGCTGGAGGCACCTTCACGGTGGCAAATTGGATAATGGACCACAATCTGATACCCTATGAACAGTTGCACCTCTCGTTTTTCTACAAATTCTTCCCAAATACTCACCAGCACTTGTCAAACGTGGAGTATGCGCATAGTTTTACCTGCGAGACCGATATGAGGTCCTCACTCCAGGGGCTTCGCTTGGGTTCTCGGCCGGGGATGGCCTGCGATAATTTGGGGGAGGGTATGTGGGGGATCATGGCGAATGGAGAAAATGTTTGAATAGGGTTAAATACATAAAAATCAGTTGTCGTGGTAGGTGTGGAAGCGAGTGGGCTCAACAAGCTCCGTGTGGATGGAATCTACAGCCCTCCCAGTCAGTGGCTTTGGCGACACTTCTTCCTCACTTCTCTGCGGCCGAAATCCCCTCTCTCCTCAGTGATCATCTCTATAAATAAACCCCAGGTACATGTGAAGCACAGGAACAGTGATCAATACATCGCTACCTATACCTGCCTTAGGGCATGACTCGGTAGCGAATGCGCCACTGACGCGAGTCAACGCCTGACAAATGGCGGCGCGGATAGAGTAATAGTTCTCATCATAAAAATACCCGCAGAAAAAAATCCGCTCGTATCGCCTATATACTGCCATAAATATGAAACGTAATTCAACAACGAGCACACCGTATTGCGTCAAAATTTCCTCCGGGATTCATACCATAGTCATGGAGCACTCGCCTCAAAATTGCTTCCAACGTCAACCAAATCTTCACGGACGTACCTACCTCACGTATGTATCGCTGTCGGAGAAGAAAAACAAATGATCAAATCGGCAGTTTGTCTGGACATTTTTTTCCAACTGGTGATCAGTTTCCTCAATTCGGAGATGACATGGTTGGGGGTGTCCCAACTGGGAAAGGTAGCGATTATTGGACAGCCCCCCCACCCCTTCCCAACAACAACACCATGAGCCACTACTCCTCGATGGCGCTGAGTGTATACTTCGCCGTGCAGACTACGCATTCGCCCGTGCGGACTAGTGGGACTGACAATTATCTCCTTGGCCGTCTGGATTTAAGACGTGTCAGCAGTTGCCTGCTATGGCTGTACCCAACTCGTACGATCGCGTAATCGATTGCTCAGAACATCTGACCTCGGGCGAAATGACCGGGCGACGTGTGCGGGCAGCAAACGTTTCATTCTGACGCCTCATTACTCCTCGTCTTCGGACGAAGAGCTCCCGCTGCTGTGTTAGAGAATCTTGTTCCACATACTCTGCCATGAATGGCCACTATATCAGCAAAATATTTAGACTAAATTGCATTATCAAACGGAAAAAAGCAAGGCCTCGCCTACGGAACCGGCAAGGCACAAAATAACAGGCGCATAGGAGCATACCAGACATCAAGAAGGTTACAGTTGCATATTGAGGGAGACGATGGGGAAACTGTGCCTCTCCGTAACTGGTGGTACTCGGCTCTTACTGTAGACCTGACCGTCATGCTGATACGTCTCCTCTTCTGGCCATGGTGTCTGACAACACCCAGGGACAAGACCTCATGGAAACTTACCACTCGGCTACACTCGCCCCCCACCACCACTTCCACACTACATCCTGGTGGTGAATACAAGTGTCGAATGACACTCGTGTGAAATGCATACCTTTCAAGGTGTGGGCTTTACAGACGTTCGTGGTGCGTAAAGGGAAGGAAGGATACGGTGCGATGAGACGAGTCAGGGTGCGAAGGAAGCGTGGGACGTGGCCTCCAAGCCAGTAACAGGAAGACGGCGCTTCAAGATTGTTCGGAAATTGCATCCCATCCAACATAATTATGTGACAAATGCGTAAAACTTCGGTATCGTCAGAAACAGTGACCGAAAACGAAGAACTACTTATTTGCCGACCATCCCACCGTTCCCGTACCTATTCCCCTTCTCATGCCACCGAACCCGTAACGATTTCACCCTCCACCCCACCGTACTCGTACCGGTCTCCCTCCCCATCGCAGTTCGGTCTCTATGCGCGCTGCTCCTGCTGATGAACTATTTATTGATGGGCGGGAATGCTCAACCCTTGTCGAAGTGCCCTAAAGCCCAAATAAACTAATTAACGAACTATTTATTGCTTTTTACTGTGCAAATATCTCATTTCCAGACAAAATATGGAGGAAGGGAACGATATTTGCCTGGCCCTTTTCGGAATCCCACCTGTTGTTGCTTTGCAAAGCGGGTTTGAATCCTGCCCAGTGGTATGAGGGGTGGGGTGGGGGCGTCCGGGGCGTCGTAGGCAGCCACGTTGTTCAGGCTGAAAATGTTGACGGTTGTCCCCAAACCTTCGACATTGTGTGCGCAAAATGATTTCTTTTTTAATCCTGACCAGAAAAAATGTAAAAATCCGAGTGCCTCGATTGGGGGTATTGTCAGGATCATGCTCCCTCTATCCACATTAACCCGTCCCGTCTCGGGGGAGTCTTCAACTGCCCCCCCCTCAGGTTTTTCCTGATAGTGAACCAACGGCGCGCGCCCAAATTTGGCATACCTTTTCCCACATGAATTTGGCATGCTGATTAAAAATGTTGAAGTCAGGTCATCTAGGGTCAACGAGTTAGTCAAGGTCAAGTGAGGTCACCTCCAAAAACGTTCAACCAGTCGTCACGCTTTAACGGATAGATATTTTAATGAAACTTTCAGCGTTTGCTGAACTTTAGGGATGCAACAAAACGTACGAGTGGATTTTTTCTTTTTTTTGTCGTTTTTGACTACATATTAAATTTTGCATATTTGCCAACTGCAGTTCAAATAGAAGATTCTGGCTAAAGTAAGCACTTTTTATTAGGGAAGTTGACTTTCAACAACGTTTCTCTGTCTTCTCTACCCATTGGAAAAGGAAAATTAAAGAAAACTTGAACTCAAAATTTTGACATTTTGATTAAAAATACAATTTTTATTTTGTGGGGCCACAAAATGTATGGCCCTAGTCGATTTCGCTGTCATTTTCTCATTCCAAATAAATTTTGTTTTTTTCATATATCACCCAAAATGAAATCCCCAGAGCCAAAAACATAATGTAAGTCGTGAAAAGTCGTGAAAATCTAGCCCCCACTGGTGACATCACTTTTCGGGGAAAATTGTTTTGGGAGTGGACCCGGACCCTACTCGTCGAGCGCTTTCCGATGACGCCTCTTTCGTTTTCGTGCGATGCTTAGTTTGGATTCTATAGGGGGTACTAGCCGCCCCCACCCCCCCGAGACGGGGTGTGAGGATCTGACCGGAAAGACGGCGCAGGTTAAGCTGGACAACTATAAACGCCAGTTCGACTCAAATCAGAACGGCTGGCGTACAATGTCACACCCTTACTACAATAAAAATATTTTCAAAGGCATAATGGCAGAGGGAAATTGTAGAGATGTGCACAGCGCGAATGATAACTAACATCTACAGTCTGCATTTCATATAGGGAGGGAAAGGCACACGCAATGCTCCTCTTATTGACTCCATATGCTTCCCAACCAGAACGTTACACCCGTCCTTGCACAATATTTGCTGCAAGATTAAATCATATGTGTATTGAGAGTACTATTTAATTTAGATGGTGCCTCCAGTCATGGAACAGAGCGCAATACGAGGAGCATGGGACATTCTCCTATAAATTGGCAACAAGGATGCTACCAAGGAAAACAAGCGACAAGGACGATTGGCTGAGTCATTACTAATGCAATAGTAAAACCGCAGGGCTTTGAATATAATCCTGACATGACAAGCGCGAAAGACAAGGACACCCTCGCTTCATCCACCATTCCATAAACCCCAGCATTTAGTGTGGCCTTTTGTGTTCGCTTCAAACCAGAACATAGAACATTGCATAGAAGTAGTGTTTCTCAATGTTTTCCTTGTTCTCAACACATTCAAATCACCAGTCAGTTATCGTGCCTCTTGCCAGAATCGACGAAAAACAATGTTGATACGTGTGAATTACAAAACCGCCGAGTTTTTCTTAATCTTTACAACATTCACATGGCACATTTCCAAATCCACGTAGGTGCATCCTGCGAACCTGGGATAATTTCCTCGTTAACACGTCCCGATGAAATTCCAGACTTTGCACCTTTCTGCTTCGTCGTGTTTCTGTTGCTTGAGTCTTTCGCCACACAATCGACACCCATCCCACCACCTTACCATGCTGCTGACCATTACCTGGGCACATCGCTTTCCCTCCTCTCTTCTCTGTTGTCACGGAACCCTTAATCGGAAAGTCTCCCTTGGCGCGGTCAGCGCTTGCTACTTCTGATTCGGAAGGCCAGCGTTCTAATCACCGCACCACCGACGCCTCCCACCATCGTCGTATTTCGGTCAATTCACTCGGTGTTCGGCAAGCATGTCCGTCATTCCTCTTCCCCACGTTATGTCTTGCGTGTTCTGTCAGCCTCGAACTCGCTACAAAGTAGTTATTAAACCAATGCTAAATAATTAAACCAGTTATTAAACCTCATTACCGATTACCAGTATGCCTACTGTCCAGAAATTGGTCAAAGCCGGTAAAGCTGGTTAAGATGACCAACAGGGACCAACTTTCACTCTTCATTAAATTTTCTTCAGTGATATTCCACTTGTCCACTCCATTTTCAGCTTTATCTGAAGTTTTGGATGTCAGGCACCGACATACCACCCTTCAGACAGTTGGTACAGTTTCCCTTCTCTTGTTGTTTCTTGGATATTCTGCCAGCGCAGTCGACAAGAGTCGAACCCGCAGTCCTGAAGACACTGAAACCATCACCGCCTTAACGGACTAAAGGGTGTAGGCATGAGCATGACCCCTCATCCTCTCTAGATCCGGCTCTGGGAATGCCATTGCATCTGAAGACTTGGACAAGTAATAATAGTCAATAAGAATATCGTGTTTACTCTCAGACTAGATTGCATGCCTGGGTGTCCCGGAAATAAGCAAATCGTTGCTGACAATCAGCAAGGACTCGACGAGAATGAAACAAGTCTGCATTGCATCATGTTGATCCTATGCGTTGTTCTATATCATAACCTGAAAGCCTCACCACATAGTATCAGGTTATCGACGCTATATACTTATTTTCCATATACTCATTTTCATTCTATACTGGCGACAAAATCGCTAACTCGACTTTGGCGTCGAGTTCATTTGGTTAGAGATCAGCGAATTCGGTTTCACAAAGCAATGTGTGTTGGCATCATCTTTGACTTTGGCTTGGCAGCTTTTGCACTGTTGGCTTCAGCATCGTGACATTTGCTTGACCGCTTTCTTCGGCATTGACTTCGACTTCGTGGTATTTTATTCTGCTATCATCGGCTTCGGCTTTGGCTTCGTGACCTTATTGTGGCTTTGGCTTCGAAGCCAATAGTCCGGTTGCGTCTCCATGTCTGACCGTAGCAATGGCATCTGGTTCTGACGAGAGCACTAGATGTGACATAGATAGATTCAGAGCGAGGACACGCCGGCTCAAGCGCCCATTGCGCCAGTACAATTGAGCTGGAGATTAACAAACTTCGAGTCCACAACGGAGATATCCTCGTGTTAGAGTACTTTCTGCGGCATATTGGGTGGAGGGAAGATTATAATCCCAGTAGTGGTGGCGTTGCATTACTCACAATACCTGAGCAGAAGTTGAGCAATGCTGCGCTTTAGTCGGTGAGCTTAAATGTTAGCTAGTTATTAAGGACGACGGTTGTCTATAAATGTCGATAATTCGTAGGCCTCATTTCAGCAAGTCACTTACCAGAGCACTGAGGCATGTACCCTAGACACACCGAAATCATAATATCTGGTGAGTGTTGACGTACCCCATGTTCCGGAAAGAGCCCTGATGTACCCTTTCTCCACCAATGTAGCTTAGGATGGACACACAGGAGTCACACGGAAGATAAAAGCCCAGACTCGCTTCTGCCAACGTCAATGCAATGTGATGTTGGATTGGATTGTGGCTTTACGACGCACTCAGCAGTTGAGGCCAAATGGCGTCGCCTGCCTCTCACCCTGGCAGGAAGGGCGGGCATCGCGGGGAATCGAACCCCGCACCTTTGGCTCGCCAGACGCCCAGCTTAACCACTGAGCAATGTGATGTGATAAAATCGTGGATATATGTCATTCTTGAATGGATGAAGTTGCCATTGGAATGGGCAATATTCCGGACACGGAAAGAACACACTGGATATTGTGAAGATGTGTTTGAAGGAAAGCTACCCAGTTTGATCGTATTCGAATTCGAGTTACACTGGCTGGGTGGTTGGTTATTTGGCTGAGGGGCGCATCGACTGCTTCGGTCATACAGCGCCCATATCAATGTTAGATTGCCGAGTGAGGAACTCTTAGTCTACCCGCTCATCGGTAAGATATGAGCCGGATCATTGGGAAAGCAATCCCCCACCACGAAAAGGTGGTGTATCGTCGGGGGGGGGGTGAGTTATACTGGGACGATATTCAAGGATGGGCAGCACCAGTTGAGGACAGTTCAGACCAAAAGTCCAGAGAACAAAACCCACCTCAGCCGAGACATATCAAGAATTGATACAGGGGGGACTGGGGAATGCACCACCCACGGAAGGTGGCGTACCTCCGGGAAGGCTGAAGTGCGCCCCTCCCTCACCCCAATACTTAACGGATTTTTCTCACCTAGAAGGTCCCATTGGAGAGCAATAGACTTCAGGAAATATCATCCCACCAGTATAATATCCCCCTACGGGTGTCAGTTAAGGCAATACCTATTCATTCGGTTTTAGTGGGAGAATCCGCCAAGGTAGTGTTGACACCTGCGAGTAGTGTGTTATATTGTGTATTGACTTTCAGCAAAGAGAACATGAACCATAGTGCACAGAGGTCGGTGTATACGGGCGCCATTGTACGAAAAGCTCCACGACGTATGACGTGAGAACGCTGCTTGGTAAGCTCGATGCTGCGGGAAACGATGCAATTTGCATGCATACTAAGCATCAGTGTAAAATAATTGACGATGTGACCTGGAAATTCACAGTTAATGGAATTGTGCTATTTCATCCTTGTCTTAGGTTTTTACGAGTTTGCCACATGATGTGTGGGCAGTCATCATGCACACGACTGCTAAATACTGTAAAATGCATCTGACTGAAGTGAAAGTCATTCCGCTTTTTTAATCCTTAAGTGGCGATCCTTTATTTTCTTCCAATCTTTCACTATTCCGAAGCAACTTCTTTCTTCATCCACACAGTTAATGGTGAAGTAATTTTAGGACACTGCTAAGCATGTCTTCTCAGGGCAAATGGTTGCTCGTCGTCGCCCATTGGCAGGGCTGCAGTTAGTGAGGTGCAAATGCACCAGCCACTACAATCCTCAAAAATGCATGATGAACTGCAGCTAGCATCTGCTTTTAGGAAGCGCAGGTACCGTCAAAGCAGGCATAGTCATGGGTGTCACTGTGAAATACATTGGGGCCAGTTGATGTTATTGATGACTTTTTTTACTCTGGAGGGGCGCCATCGGCTGACAAAAACTCGCTTAGCGGGGAAGTGAGGGGGTTGCATTCGAACGTTCGGAAAGGGCACCTCCACAGGCCCAATGGTTAAGCTTTGGCCTGATCGGGGGCAAAATTGATGACTGGTGGTTAAATTAATAATTGGTCCCAGCCCACCCCCCATAGCGCATACAAAGTGAAAACATAGTATGTACAAACTTGCTAAAGTGCTAGATCAGGTCAATTTGAACGATGCTCTTCAGCTTAGAGTACCACATAGGATTATCAATTCAGGCAAGACAAGTTAAGGTGTAGGACAGTTAAGCCGCAACAGGTCTTCAGTCGAAGGGTTGTTGATCAGTGGATTGGGGATATGCTGATATGGGGAATTCCTCATTGAATGTATTCAAAATCTAGTTTTTGAGTTCTGATGTCTGGTGGGTGGGGTGAAATTTGTGCTAGGTGGGTGTGCACGGCACAGACACCTTTAAGGGGCGGGGATGGCCGAGTGGTTAAGGTGTTGGGCTCTGGGTATCAAAGTTCCCGGGTTCGACACCAGCGCCACTCGGGACATTTCCAAATCCCGCGACCACCCGGCGAAACAGTGTGGGCGGTGCCAATAACCGTGAATGTGCATAAAGCGCGTCGTGAACCACCCAACAAACAAACAAACAAGCAGACACCTTTAAGCGGGCACGGATGCGGTTTGAAAATTGTTGGTAGGGCATTCAATCCACATGTGTTGAGGGGATTAGAGGAATAGGGCTGGATAGCTACGGTAGACAGGCATTGATAGGTGTGGGAGATGTTGGTTGATGGTTTCTTTACGATGCAGTGATGGTTGGAGTGGGTCTTTTTATCGGGCTTATGGCACCCTCTATTTACAGACTCAATGGATGGGCCCTTATGGCTCTTATTAAGTATAAACACTTTATGACTTTGTAGCTTTATAGTATAGCTTGCAGTAGATGCGGTGGTTGTTGGTTTTACGACACGTCGACCGTTGAGCCAAGTGGCGTCGCCAATCTCCCGCGCCGATTGGTCGCTTGCGAAGGGTAGCGACAGGCGAGACTCGAACCCACAATCTTTTGTGATACGGGTAACTTACCGCTAGACTACTCGTCCCCGCTTGCAGTAGATAAGAGAAAGACAGGAGTAGCAATGGCTTTGTATGCCTTCCATGATACACATTGTTCGATATTTTCGAGATGCAACACACTGTCACAGAGTACCTATAAACAGTGGTATAGCTTAATGTAGGGGTATAGCTTATTTGTATGCTTATTGGAGAACAGTTGCTCCCATATTGTGTGCTTACATGTGAATTAGCTGTCCAAAATTAGCACAAAAAGCGTAACCATACAGAAGCCCTAAGGTCAAGTCTTGGTCAACAATCTTTTTTGTTGCTTTCTCATATTATTTGAATGTATATGAAATTCATTTCACTGTGATGACAACCTTTCTATGTATAAGCAACTCAGTATTTTTACTGTTTATGGTTTCCACAAGACAAGTTTTGTAGGTAAATTTACAGTTTCAGGTGCTTTCTGGTTTCTTGGATTTTTTTTTAATGTAATGTTTATGAATGTGTTCAACATGGTGTAACCACTGGTTTCCTCTGCAAATGCATACTCTTCAGGTGGGAGGAAAAACACCCAAGAGGATTTAATTTTGGTACAATAGTAAGGTTGAACATGGAGAGAAACATGCAGCATAGTCTAACCTAACTTAGACCTTTTTCTTTTTCATGATACCCTTTCATGCAATAGAACAGATTTTTCCATTTTGAATTAGAAAATTTCAAGAAAAATGTTTTCATTTAAAAAATTACACTTGAAAATACCTAAGCTAGCCTAAAAAATATCAGCTATCCTTAAATGTTTGTCAAGGAGGCAATGTTTGAAAATGTTGTTTATTTAACAATGGGAAGCTTAACTCAACCTAATTTAGCTAAGCCCAACTACTTCATATCCTTTATGGTGGTAAATGTGTGTAAAACTTGTCTTGTGGTTACCTTAAGCTGGAATAATACAAATTTATACACATTTTACTTCCACAAAGCACACTACTATCATTCCAGTTAAAGGTAACCACAAGACAAACCCAACATGTGTTGGGCTTGTTTAGGTTAAGGTTCTGTTATGCTTTTGTTTTATGTTGGATATACTTTTTATTGTTTTTTTTTGTGGTTACTCTTCAAAAACTGGTCAAGATGGGCTAGACTAGGTTAGGTAAGTTTTTGTTTGATTAAAAAAAAATTAAAATTGAAAAATTTTACATTAAAAAATGTTTGCTTGAATGGAAGGTCAAGGTAGGCTAGCTTAGGTTATGTTACATTTTACCTTTATCTTGAAAATTACTTTTTATGCTATATTCACCAACTAGGTACAGGCCCCTTTTTGGGTGTTACTCTACCTCCCAACTGAAAAGTATGTTTTTGTGGAGGAAATGAGTGGTCACATTATGTCCAGCAGTCTAAGCAGTGGAATGGAAAATAAATTCCAAGAATCCAAAAATTACCTTAAACTGCAAAATTATGTCGGTTACCTACCTACCTACCTACCACCTAGCCTTACCTAAACCAGTTTGGTTGCCTAAAACCCACTGACTTTGTATCACCTATAACCTGCTGATGTTGGCTCCTCTAAACCTACCTTGCCTAATTCTAGTAAAATGTAATTGTATCCCACCTCTCCCATCTGTTAGTAGAAAGCGAATAGGACTAAATTGTAATTTTTTTTTAAAAAGAATTACCTCAACCTAATTTACTAAGCCCAACCACTTCGATATCCTTCATAAGGAGGCAACTAAACGCGACGCTATCCAACACAAGCATCATTTTATGTACCAGGAGATTTTGGATGCTATGTGGATAATTTGAGGAGTTGTGATCATCGGAAGTTATGAACAAGATACCGTTATGAACGTCGCCCGTCGGCATTACTTGTTTGAGATTAGTTGGGATCCAGTGTCATTTGGCAATTTCGTTTCTTTAGCTCTTTTTTCGTTTTTTTTAACGTCAAGCTGGGAGGAAGGGGACACGAGAAAGCGTAAAAGGGACAGGGGGTTGGTCAAATGAAGACATAGGTCGCAAGTCAATGGACAGGCCAGAAGGAAATGAAAATGAGGAACCGGGCACGAACAGTGAACATTGGGAAATGGCGACAGGGGAGGGGCTGGGTAAAGTGGGGAAGTTGTCCCTAATAAAAATATAATAATAGGGAATTGTACTGCTATGCACAATAAATTAGGAAATTGTGCAAATGTGTGAATCATCCTTGATCCGTCTTACGTCAGAAAAAGTCTTGTTGCAACCTCTTCTGTTTACATGAAAAAAAATATAACCTTGAAGAAGTCGGATGCGCTTTTGTACGGTTGCGGGTAAGTTGTTAGGTAGGTTTAGGTAGGTAATAGATAAGGTTTGAATTCCAAAATACATTTTTTATTTCACATCACGTTATTTTTACACACCTTCGTGAGGAACCGGCCTCCTGCGCTGCTTTCGTCATATTTGTATAACGTTTCCCACACCTTTACAAACCATGCCCCGGTTCGTCAGAAGGTATGTGGATTTGGTGGCAGGTGATCGGGATAGTCTTCAATTATTACCCCTCACACTTCCTTTATCTTAAGAATGTATCCAAGTATTCTTCAGTTATATTCTCTAAAAAAGAAACATTTGCTTTGATTTTCGTTTAATGTCTGACAAATTTTTCAACTATGACACCTAAATGAACATAACCTAACCTAACCAAATCTAACCCATTTGTTTGCTTTATGGAGGTAAGCATGACAACTTGTCTTGTTACCACCTTAATGCACAGTAATACTAGAAGGCCTAAAAAAATATTTTTAATGTCTCCAATACATTTGGATTTCTTCTTGAAAAGCAGCTTAGGTTAGGTTATGCTAGGCTGTATTAAGTTTATTTTGTATTTAAAAAAACTGTCAGTTTTTTTTTTGTTTGTCCAAATTTAGGCTAGGCTAGGTTGGGCCAGAAAAGTAAGCATTTTCACAGAAAATAAGTGGTTTCATCCATCTAAATCACCTTCACAAACATATTACAAATAAAAATGTCCAAAATAAATAAATAAATGAAATATTATATCAAAAATTTCCATCCAGTGGGTGGGTATTTGTCAGTGATGTGACATCTAGCTGACAAATGCAGGCATAATGCTTATGAATTTGAAGAAGTTGATGTGACTAGGTTCTCACTTCCAGTGGAAATGTTTGCTTTTTAGTTTGTGAGCAAAAGAGCACCCAGAAAATGGCTTTGAGCTAGGAGAAATAGAAGAAAAAGCAGTGCTTAAAAAATGCAACATAGCCAAACCAGTAAATTTGTGCTTTAGGGTGTTTTATAAATTTTGGAACTTTCTTTCAAAATACCATGCTTATGTGATTCAGAAGATTTGGCCACTTAATTATGGTGCTCCTGTTTACCTTTTGGTTAGTATAGTGAGTATAGTGAGCAATCATATACAGTAGTGCATAACAGCCATATCCCATTGTGTTGGAGATTGGCAAAGCATTAAATATCTCTCCAGTTGACATGCTCTACATTGATTATTCCAAGAGATGCCATCTGGGTGATTGGTGCAGTTGGTTAAGGTTGTTTTCTGTACTTGTGGTGGTGGCATTATCTGTGCCATAATTTATCCATCCTTAACCTGATACATACCAGACATGCTTAAGGAGAAATTAAATGGTCTGCAGGTGATTCTGCCATTAGCTGTGAATGTGCCTAAAGTGTGTTGTGAATCACCCTATGCAGGTGACTGCATTTCTTCAAAATGTTTACCTTCTGCCCTTTTGCTACATATATCCATCAACTTATTAGTTAACACAAGCACCAGACAAAAATAAGTGGCTTGTACAGACAGCACCAGTCAGGACTGGTAAAATTTGCTGCATTATTGTTTGTCAAAATTCCTAGTGTCCTAGTCTAGTGGCATGATTGCAAAATATCCAAACAGATTCTGGTGATTACTTTTATATGTATATGTGTATTTCTTTTGTGAACTTCAATTGTAACTCATACCAGAATATGTAGTCTATGGCAACAGGGTATGAAATGCAGTTGTATATGAAAGATATTAATATCTGGTCCTAAAGCAAAGTAGCTCGTCTTGAATTGTAGTATAGTAAGGAACTGTGGTGAGCTGCATGACCGACAGTCAATGTTTCCCTATGCCCCAATAACCAACCAACCAAACACTAATTTTCCTTTTGGCAATGCAGTACTTGTAGGGCTTCAAAGCTTCCAAGTAGTTTGATGTAATTTTGTATTCAGTGGAATTAGGCATCTGAAGTTTAACATTTGAAGGACCAGTTCCAGTATATTTATATTTGCATGCACCAAGTTAAGATTGGTATGGTTTGTCTGCACTGTGTTGCATGTTCTCTAAATGTTTGTGTGGGTCCATAATTGTACTATGCATCCCATGTCACACCAAGGTGTTCACAGCATTATAATATGGCAGCCAGCATGATTGCTTTTTCTAACTTTGATTTCCATCCAATTTCAGGTAGGTCCTGAGAAGCGATCGTCTTCCTCCTGGCTATGGACCTCGCAGCTCCGCGGCTACCAGACAGCATCGTGTTTCGCACAGTGTTGGGCTACGCGCTGCTGATCGTGCTGGTGCCAGTGGCCGCCTTCTTCGCGTCGCAGTACCTGGTGTTCCAGCTGGCGCTGGGCCTGGACGCCGCCTCCAGTCGCCTGTACGCGGCTGTGGTGGCCGTCGGCGGCGTGCACGTGTCGCTCGGCGTGTACGTGCAGCGCGCGCTGCGCCCGGCGGCGGCCGACAAGCGGGCGTGATGGCGGCCGCCGTGGAGCCGGGTCTGGTCGGCTGCCGCGTGCGGCTGACGGCCGCCGAGGGCCAGTACGTGGGCACGGTGCGGGCGGTGGGCGAGCACGACGGCTCCGTCTCGCTGGCGGGCGTCACGTTCGACTGCGGCGGTCGGCCGGAGGCGGTGCGCGGCCTGCAGAAGTTCCTGCGCGGCGACGTGCGCGCCGTCGAGCTGCTGGAGGCGGCGCCGGACGCGCCGGCGCCGGCGCCGAGCGTGGCGCGCGCGGCGCCGGCGCGCCGCGACCGCGCCGTCATGGAGCCGCCGTCGCGGCACCGGCCGGTGTACTCGCAGCATCTGCTCGACGACGGCCTGCTGCTGTCGCGCGTCGCCGCCGGCGACAGCGACGACGACAGCGACGCGGCCAGCGGCGACGTGGCGCCGGCGGCGGCGCGCGCCGACTCGCCGCCGCCGCTGCTGCCGCGGCCGTCCGGCTTCGCGCTGATCGACCGCGCCGGCGACGAGCTGGCGGCGGCCGCCGACTTCCTGCTGCGGCAGGACACGGTGGGCGTGGCCGCCGAGGGCCAGCTGGTGGGGCGCGCCGGCCGGCTGGCGCTGCTCACCGTCGCGTGCGCCCAGTTCGTGTTCGTGTTCGACGTGGTGGCGTGCGGCGCGCCGGCCGTGGCCGCGCTGCGCCCGCTGCTCGAGGCCGCCGGCGTGCGCAAGGTGGTGCACGACTGTCGCGCGCTGGCCGACCTGCTGGCGCACCAGCACCGCATCCGGCCGGCGAACGTGTTCGATACGCAGGCGGCCGAGGCTTACCTGTACCGGCAGCGCAGCGGCGCCGTGCCGGCCTTCGTCAGCGACGTGGCGCACACGCTGGTCACCCGACTCGGTCTGCTGCCGCGCCAGGTGAGGCCCGCCCCGCTATCGGCCCTGCTGCCGCCACTGCTGCGTCTGGCACCTCCCTGGCAGCACCGTGAAGCGTCACACTACCGACTGTAGTGTCTGGTAGGTCCCTGGTAGCTCCGTGAAGCGTCGCACTACCGACTGTAGCGTCTGGTAGATCCCTGTCAGCTCCGTGAAGCGTCGCACTACCGACTGTAGCGTCTGGTAGGTCCCTGTCAGCTCCGTGAAGCGTCGCACTACCGACTGTAGCGTCTGGTAGATCCCTGTCAGCTCCGTGAAGCGTCGCACTACCGACTGCGCCGTCGGCCCAACGTTTGCCCTACAACTGATATGACAGGCAGAGAGGAGCGTTGCGGTGATATGGCTAACCGCTTATGCATGTAGGCGCATCACTTTCAGTGACGGCTCATTCTCCTTCGGGACGCGCTGGACAGCGCTTCATGAGAAATGTACTGTTAGAGTGGCCTGGACATGAATATCCAATTGTGGTCATCCCTCCATGTCGCATAAACGGTGGCAGTAGCCTTTTAGAAAATGAGCCTTGTAACTTCGTCGGCATGCTTCAACCTTGAGATTGACTGAGTTGTCCCGGGGTAGAATTTAAGTCTCCAAACCGGAAAGTTACTGGTTCGAGTTCCACTTGCCGCTGGTTTCTCCTCACGGCCAATCGGCGTGCGGATTGCATGATGGTAACCAAATCAGTCGAACCAAAGCAGGCGTCTTAAAACCAATAACACCAACCAATAATCAAAGCATAACTCGTAAGACGGGCAGCTGGCGAGACAGACTCGGAATCATGCCCGTCGTTTAAACTCACGTGGCTGCTTCCCATCATCCCCACCTCCGGGTTTCATCTCATGATACTTGTGGAACCAGTATCATGTAGTGATCAGGTAATCCCCGTTGTGTTTGTGTTTCCTTTTCACAAAGCCGACGGCATTCCGTCCAATAGAAACCACACAGCGGCGTGACATCATGCAGTAGTGCGTGTGTGGAGGGGGGATTGGAAATCGGGACCAGTGGCTGCACTCACCAGGGGAACTGCGGCAGGTGTTCTTCCCACGCTACCGACTGGACCGGCTGAAGGAGGACCAGGCGGTTTGGCTGAAGCGGCCACTGTCCGAGGCGCTGCTCGAAGGTGCCGTCAAGAACGCCGTGTACCTGCGAGAGCTGCAGCACGTGCAGGTCGGTGACCGTTCACCGGACCGTTCCGTTGATTCACCCCCTTCCTGGACCATTTATCTTGGCGGCACTCGTTAAGTTGGAATGGGGAAATGTGTAAAATTCGGGACCAGAGGTGCGAATGAGACGGATATTCACGTCTTACATTCCAGTTTTCTGTTCGTGTCTCAATCTGCGATGATCGATAGTGATGTGGTCTTACTTTCCTTGGACATATTCCATGGACATAATATGAGTTTCCTAGCTGTCGAGTCCCATTCCTGTTTACTATCTTCGAAGCGCCCTGAACACAGATAACTGACTGATGTTTACTACTTTTTGAATACTATGGATTTATGAAGATGTATTTCGCAGTTGTATTCGCGCTTGCGCGTAAAGCGCACCAATTCATTTGCATCATCCACGGTCAAGCTCAAGGACTATAGTTTCCTCGGACTCCCGATCGAGCCTGAGTTGGGGCGCGGTGAGATGTTTTGCCGCGGCGGACGCAGGTGGCTGACGGTATCCGTGGTGCAGGAGCGGGCCATGTTCAGCACCTTCTCCCGCTGTGTGGCTGACGGTATCCGTGGTGCAGGAGCAGGCCATGTTCAGCACCTTCTCCCGCTGTGTGGCTGACGGTATCCGTGGTGCAGGAGCGGATGTTCAGCACCTTCTCCCGCTGCGGTGCAGGAGCAGGCCATGTTCAGCACCTTTTCCCGCTGTGTGGCTGACGGTATCCGTGGTGCAGGAGCGGGCCATGTTCAGCACCTTCTCCCGCTGTGTGGCTGACGGTATCCGCGGTGCAGGAGCAGGCCATGTTTAGCACCTTCTCCCGCTGTGTGGCTGACGGTATCCGTGGTGCAGGAGCGGGCCATGTTCAGCACCTTCTCCCGCTGTGTGGACGAGTACCTGGCGGCCGTACGGGACGGAGACGACGAGGACGCCGCAAACGCACCGGTGGGTAGCCATCCGGCACCGATGAGTAGCCATCCGGCACCGGTAGGTAGCCATCCGGCACTGGTGGGTATCCGGCACCGATGAGTAGCCATCTGGCATCGGTGGGTAGCCATCCGGTACCGATGAGTAGCCATCCGGCACTGGTGGGTAGCCATCAGGCACCGATGAGTAGCCATCTGGCATCGGTGAGTAGCCATCTGGCATCGGTAGGTATCCGTCTAGTTTCGATGTTCTGGGACCATTCGGACGTGAATTAGAGGCCATGAAAATTCAGGAAATGCCCGGCAATGTGTTGATCCCGTGGCGTCACAGACGACCCTGATGTTTGTCGCGAGGAGTGTTTGCAGATGAAGCGGATCAGGTCCATCCACCGACCGTAGCATTTGTCCACTCCTTTCTATGGATGTGGATGTACAGGGATGACCACAATTGGTCCCCGATTTTCTCAGACATGAAACTGCGCCTGGTGGTGCCCGGTGGCGTCGGAGAGGGACGTTCAGAGTCGGAGACGAGCCGTTTAAGAGTGTAGAGGGTACGGATGTTGTCATCAAGTCGACGAGGGCCGTTTAAGGCTGGTTATGGATCGAGATAAGCCAGTGCGTATCATAGTTTGTCGAAAGACCGTCTGGGAGCGGGGGTGGCCGATTGGTCAAGGTGTTCAGCTCTGGATACCAAGGTCCCGGGTTCAACAATCGCACCACTCGGGGAATTTCCAATCCCGCGGTCCACCGGCGAAACAGTGTGGGCGGTGCCATTGGCCGTGGTGGTGCGCACAGTGTGTTGTAAACCACCCGACAAATAGCGAAAGACCGTCTGGGGGCGACAGTGGCATTTTATTTGAGAATCGCCGTCTATGCTCTGAGAGGGCCTCCAAAGTCGAAGAGGAGTCCTCTATGTCGGAGAGTGGGCACGGGAATTCGAAGTCAACCGCATAAAGTAGGAGATTGGCCATTTAAAGTGTCGATGTGTAAGGTTGGAGAGAAGCGGCTTACAGTCCAATGGTAAATAAATTTATATATTTTAAAAATATTTTTTTTTTTAAAGGGAAAAAAAATTTTTTTAGGGAAAAAAAAAAATTAAAAAAATTTGTTTAAATTTTTTAAAAAATAAAAGGGGGAATTTTTTAAAGAAAAGGGGCCGTTTGAAATTGGCAGATACCGATTTGAACTGGTGAAGCATCATGCGCGTTACTAGGTTGTGCGTTGGGGAGTGATCGTCGAAAATCAGATTTTTTTTTAAGTGGTAGAGAAACTATTTTGCGTCGGAGGGGTCAGACGTCGAAGCGGGTGGGCTACGGTTGGAAGAGGAGCCATTTAAAGTCGGTGAGTGGGCGTACAAGATATTTTAGAACCGTCTGAAGCAGAGCCGTTTAAAGTTGGGAGTGCTTTAGTTGGAGGAGGCATATTGATTCGCCCAAGGGCCGTTTTAATGTGTCGTGGTTGTCCGAAGTCGACAGGGGCTATTGCGTTCCAGAGGTGGGACCATCTGTGCTCAGATGGGCCCGGCTAAGTGGCAGAGGAGCCGTCTCAGGTCGGGCAGTGGTCGTGTTAAGCCAGTCAGAAGCGGTCCCAATATGAATAGTGGTCGTCTTTAGTTGGCGTCGGGTTGTGAGTACTTAGAGAGGGGCATCTGGGATGGGAGATGGCCGTATCAAGTCCGAACTGAGTCACCTGGGCTCGTATGGGTCGCCTTATTTTTAGTTATTAGGGTATTTTATGTAAGTCGAAGAGTTGTGAGGTTAAGTAGGAGCACCTGAAGTCATGTGGGCCATTGTAGGTCGAAGAGGTTCCAAAATAAAGCAAAAATGGTGTCTTAAGTTTGTGAAGGATTTTTAAGTTTTTGTTTAAATAAATCAAGAAGGGGGTTCTTTTGTTAATGGGTGTCAGCCCAAGCTGGAAATGTGCCGTATTAATTTATCAAAGGATCTTGGAGTCGAGGTGGTACAGGAGGTAGGCCGGAACCGCCCGAGCCATGGAACGGCCGTGCGACGACAGGGACGGCCTGTGTGATCGTGTGTATATCTGTATCGACTCGGAGATGAGCCGCGGTTAGAGAGGCACCGTCTGGACTTGGAGAGGGGTCGTACCGAAACGGCGGGGCACCGCAATAAGAGAGGACGCGTGTGAGTTCGGCAAGCTGTCGTTAGCGTCCGAGAGGGGTCGTCTTCTTCTACTTCGGCAGACGTACCCAGCAAGCCCCCCCCCCCCACAATGACGCCGCTCGTGTGTGGTGTGGACCTTGTTTGTGAGGATGTCGCTGAGTCGTCCGTTGATGGACGACACATTCATGTCACGCACAGTGCATCACTATTTTTTTCGGCAGCGCATTGCGCAGGCGGTGTACATCATCGGTATTCAGCTGCTAATTGCCACTACTGTAATTTCTCCACGTTTTCCTGAAGCCCTAATAGCTATCGAATTCGACGTTTTCCAGCAATTACAAGTGTTTAAAAATATTGGCTTTGTTCGTCGTGGTTCTCAAGGTTAAGTACCACGGTTGGGCGTCTTGGTGGTGTCGAGGTAAGTATAGAACGGTGTTCAATACCAATCAATCAACACCGACATTACTTTCATAGCATGCGATTCAATAGCAAGCGCCAATCTAGTGTGGAACGGCTGGCGTTCCCACTTTAGTGTCTCCATAAAAAGCGATTGATCTCGCCTCAGTATCGATCATGGCTCGTCAAATATGTCCTTCGCATTATGGCAAGTAATAATCACACAGCTGTGTTGTTGCTCTGGAAGACTTTCATTCTGTTTGCATTGTGTCGTAACCCTTTATGACACTAGCTGAACTTGGAAGTACCATTATGAAAAGTCCGTGTCGTAGGTCATTAGGAAGCAAGGCGCAATGCAAATTAATAGTCTGTTTGAATGCAGAACATGCTAAGTTTTTCGAGTTCGAGCCCAGTAATATGATGTTGAGATTGGTATGCGACATAGCATTGCAGCAGGCGGCAGTTCCTTGGAAGAAGATGTAAATGGTGCATGTGGCATTTAGAAGTTGCAGCGAGACCATTAGGACGGACGCCGGAGCATGACGGGCGGGTATCGAGCGAGCCGTGGTGAGTTTCGCGTCTTCAGATTTTAAAGTGTTTCTCGGCGACCCTGCGACATTTTGCAGCCCATTCATGGTGACGCCCTGCATCTCCAGACTATCTCCGCGACACGAGGTATCCACGACGACCCTGGATTGTTGTGCTCGGGTAAAACTCATGGCACCCCTGGACTTCTACCTCACTCAGTGGTGCACACCCTGGTGACATGCCCAACTCATGCGTGCCGTCAACCCCGCTTCCCCGGAGGCCACCGCAAGTTAGTCCCGTGGATCGTACACCTGGTGAGATCTCTTGGCCACGGCCCCGTGTCGCCCCCCCCTCCTCTTTGCGGAGCCCATACAGGTGTCATCCTATAGCACCCACCGCTTCAGCACCCCAGCTCTGGCAAGTTCGTAGGGAGCGTAATATGATGGAACCGGACACTTTCTACCCCCCCCCCCCTAACGTGACACTTTGAAGGACAACTATTATCCATGAAGAAACAATTTATATGGCGGGCGAAAAGTACGCACCATTCAACGACCGACGCGGGTCAGAAGGGCGACCTTGCGCGGTCGGACCGCACGACCTCCCCGGCCTCCCATGGGTCGGGGGTGCGCGCCCTCTCCCGGCCGCTCGTGGGTAAGAACGAGAGCACTGGCAACCTCTCCCGGTGGCTGATGGGTCAGAAGAGTGAATGCGCGGCGCCCGCCTCAGTCGTCAACTTGGTGATCTAAACTCACGACAAGCTACAGTATTAAATTAACGTGTTGAAGAACTTCGAAATATTGACGCCAAAGCAAGCATCAGTCGAGCAAAAACACCAGTTGCAGCAGAACTGATGACTAATTGTGCATAAGCTGACGAGAGGAACTATTCCCCAAACAGCTGGAATGCCGGCCGGCGGCGGACCGGATCTCTGTCAGCGCGAGGTGGACGCTGCTGGTCGGGACGGGGCCGCACGGCGTAGCAGCGCATTGCTACCCCGCCCAGTCGCGGGACGGACGACATTTACGCGACATTTACGGGCGCTGGATGGCCACATCTTCGGTCGAGGCGGCCTTAAACGCAAATAACTAACCGACGAGCGAACGACGCGTGCCGGAAAACACACCAGAAGTGCAGTCTGGCCGCGCTCGGACACGGCCGCGACGGCTGGAGCGCGTCACGAGTGCACGTGACGGCGTCACGTTCGTCACGGCGTGCCCACGGACGCCGGTGCCGCGGGCGTCCGAGGGCACAGTCGTGGCACAGGTGCCGCGCGTGGCGACCGCGAGGCTGCGCCGGGCGGTGGCACAGCCGCGGCGCAAAACGGCGGCGCAGCAGCCGTACAAGAGAGATGACGGTACAATAGCCGTATGAGAGGTGCCGGCACAATAACCGTATGAGAGGTGACGCCATAATAGCTGCATGAGAGGTGGCGGCACAATAGCCGTATGAGAGGTGGCGGCACAACAGCCGTAAGAGAGGTGGCGGCACAATAGCCGCATGAGAGGTGGAGGCTCAGCAGCCGTACGAGAGAGGTGGAGGCCCAGCAGCCGTATGAGAGGTGACGGCACAATAGTCGTATGAGAGATGACGGCACAATAGCCGTATGAGAGATGACGGCGCAATAGCCGTATGAGAGAGGTGACGGCACAATAGCCGTATGAGAGGTGACGGCACAATAGCCGCATGAGAGGTGGAGGCTCAGCAGCCGTACGAGAGAGGTGGAGGCCCAGCAGCCGTATGAGAGGTGACGGCACAATAGTCGTATGAGAGATGACGGCACAATAGCCGTATGAGAGATGACGGCACAATAGCCGCATGAGAGGTGGAGGCTCAGCAGCCGCACGAGAGAGGTGGCGGCACAATAGCCGTATGAGAGGTGGCGGCACAATAGCCGTATGAGAGGTGACGGCACAATAGCCGTATGAGAGGTGGCGGCACAATAGCCGTATGAGAGGTGACGGCACAATAGCCGTATGAGAGGTGACGGCACAATAGCCGTATGAGAGGTGACGGCACAATAGCCGTATGAGAGGTGACGGCACAATAGCCGTATGAGAGGTGACGGCACAATAGCCGTATGAGTGATGACGGCACAATAGCCGTATGAGAGGTGAATAGCCGTATGAGAGGTGGACGGCGCAGCAGCCGTACGAGAGAGGTGGACGGCACAATAGCCGTATGAGAGATGACGGCACAATAGCCGTATGAGAGGTGACGGCACAATAGCCGTATGAGAGAGGTGACGGCTCAATAGCCGTATGAGAGGTGACGGCACAATAACCGTATGAGAGGTGACGGCACAATAGCCGTATGAGAGGTGGACGGCACAATAGCCGTATGAGAGGTGGAGGCTCAGCAGCCGTACGAGAGAGGTGGCGGCACAATAGCCGTATGAGAGGTGGCGGCACAATAGCCGTATGAGAGGTGGCGGCACAATAGCCGTATGAGAGGTGGCGGCACAATAGCCGTAAGGAAATAGCCGTATGAGAGGTGACGGCACAATAGCCGTATGAGAGGTGACGGCACAATAGCCGTATGAGAGGTGGAGGCACAATAGCCGTATGAGAGGTGACGGCACAATAGCCGTATGAGAGGTGACGGCACAATAGCCGTATGAGAGGTGACGGCACAATAGCCGTATGAGAGGTGACGGCACAATAGCCGTATGAGAGGTGGAGGCACAATAGCCGTATGAGATGTGATGGCACAATAGCCGTATGAGATGTGATGGCACAATAGCCGTATGAGAGAGGTGACGGCACAATAGCCGTATGAGAGGTGACGGCACAATAGCCGTATGAGAGAGGTGGCGGCACAATAGCCGTATGAGAGGTGGCGGCACAATAGCCGTATGAGAGGTGGCGGCACAATAGCCGTATGAGAGGTGGCGGCACAATAGCCGTATGAGAGGTGACGGCACAATAGCCGTATGAGAGGTGGCGGCACAATAGCCGTATGAGAGGTGACGGCACAATAGCCGTATGAGAGAGGTGACGGCACAATAGCCGTATGAGAGGTGGCGGCACAATAGCCGTATGAGAGGTGGCGGCACAATAGCCGTATGAGAGGTGGCGGCACAATAGCCGTATGAGAGGTGGCGGTGCGGCAGCCGAGCACGCTGAGCGGCACGGTCCGGCTCCGGCTCCGCCGGGTACGTGGTTATGACGTCGTGTCACGTGGCCTACACGCCTTGGGGCGAGACGACCGCCTGTTCAGATTCAGTGCTATGGAGACGGTTGCTCATGCCGCGTCGCAACGCGGCACATTGTTCATTGGATAAGTTAGTTTGGTACATTTCAGCTGGTGACACCTATGTATCTAGCTGGGGTGCAGCCCGATTTTGGCAAGATTTCGCCGTTTGAGTGAACCAATTTCGTGATAAATTAGCTTTTTCGTTTTTGTTAATGCACATGTGCGGAGATTTTTCCACAATCTGGTTCCGTTGCCTGATATCGAGCACGCATGCCACGTGTGATGTGCTGTCCGAAATTGCCGACGTTTATTTTGCTTCTTTCCAAAATCCCTGCACTTCTGAAATTGACTGATGCGTGGCTTCGCGCTTATGCTTTTTGTGGGTATTTTTTTGTATGAAAATGAAGGTATTTGATACCGCGATTCGTGTCTTGAAGCCATCATCAGTTTTGATCAGGTCAGCCCCGTGAGAACTCACCTGGCACCTGTTCGAACCACTAACATGCCCAAACCTGCTTTCTTCGCCACACTTGTTGACCTTTAACGGATCCTGGTCAATTTGCGCCTTCGCCCTGAAATCTGGATCCCTTCCAATTGCACTCAGCGTGCCATTTCAGCCTTCCCCACGGACAATTGGGCCGCTTCCTGGTGCGCACTGAGGCGAATCTGGCCCCGAGAGCCCGTCCTGGTGTCGGTCGCGGCCAGCTGCCTCCGCAGGGCGGTCTGCAGGCTCCGGAGCGCGGTCGCGCCGGGTCGGAAATCGCTCCGGCCACAGAGACCGATGGGCTGCGCGGGGCCGACTCACGCGATGGGCTGCGGCGCGGTCGGAGCCGGACGGCGATGCCGCCGAGGCCGTCCCGGCGTGGCGTTTGTCGCGATGCAGCGGTGGGGCATTTTTCGTGAATCAAGAAACAAACAGCGTGTCGCTTTCTGATGTGAATCGACCTCCCTCCCGACGAAGTATCGACACCGTGCTTTGTGAGGAGTCTCCGTGAAGCATTCATGTCTAATTTCTACCAGTATCTTGTTGATGAATATTATGCTCACCATTGCGGATTGTGATGCATGAACATCTCTGAGTACGATTTCCGGTAAAAGGACTCTACCTGTGATGTCTGTTATACAATATCGTTTCATAGCGATATATATTTTGTATCGTTATGATCAAAATAGTTATCCTAAATCGGATATGTTTTATCAAAGGAAAAAGGTGCATGTATGAGTACACTGTTGGGACAAGGTTGTGTTTTTTCTTCAAGAACATGAACTAAGTTGAGCGACGTCATTCCCATGGCGAATTTTGACATCTTACTGTACTCATTTTAACATCTCACATCTGACGAAAATTCATTATTTTAACACTGATACAAGTGTATTTGTGAAGGGAAGGAAGCGAAATATTCACCTTGGATCACCTTACCAGAGTGTGGGCTTTGCTAAGTCGTACTGTAGTCACGTTGTCACTCCCGTCTGAGCACAGCGCGTGAGCCGTGGGGGTCCGCCCGACTCACCACCTGTCCACATCACGCGAGCCGTGGGCGGTCCACCTGGGCGGTCCACCTGACACACCACCTGTCCACAGCGCGTGAGCCGCGGGGGGTCCGCCTGACACACCACCTGTCCACAGCGCGTGAGCCGCGGGGGGTCCGCCTGCCACACCACCTGTACTCCGCGCGTGAGCCGCGGGAGGTCCGCCTGACACACCACCTGTCCACAGCTGGAGCGTCACCGACTGCCGGTGCGCGTGCAGTCGATCCTGGAGGAGCGGCCGGCCGGCGACCACCGGCCGCCGTCGGTCGACAACGTGCTGCAGGGCGCCGACGATCGACTGAGCTTCACCCGCAACGTGTGGCACACGAGCGGCAGACGCTAGCGGCAGACGTGGCAGGAGCTAGCGGCACACGTGGCAGGAGTTAGCGGAACACGTGGCAGGCGCTAGCGGCACACGTGGCAGGAGCTAGCGTGAGGCGCTAGCGACACACGTGGCAGGCGCTAGCGGCACACGTGGCAAGGGCTAGCGGCACACGTAGCAGGCACGTGGCAGGCGGACACGTGACGGAGCACGAGCAGCAAGCGCTAACAGGCAGCGGTACACGTAGCAAGCGCTAGCGGCAGAACACCAAGACAGGCGCTAGCGGCAAGTAGCAGGCCCAGCGAACACGTGGCAGGCGCTAACAGCACGAGCGGCAAGCGCTAACGGCACGAGTGGCAGCGCGTCGGTTCCGGCTGAAGTGGCCGCCGTCGGCAGTGGTCCAGTTGGCCGATGGGTGTGTCTGACGGTGCGGTGCGATGGGCGCCGTGGCGTCCGGCGGGCCACCGCACGAGCTGTCCGTCTTCCGACCCGTCCGCCGCTAAACGGACGCGCGGAGACGGCGCGCCGTTAGGGCCTGATGGGCCAATAGATCAGCCAGCTGGCCGACCGTCGGAGCCGGCTGCTACTCACGGTCGACTCGTGCGGGCCCGCACCGCGTGGGCGTTGGCAGGCGGATTGAATCAGCCGGGCTGGCCAGTCGAATAGCCAGCTGCTGCTGTGCACGGCGGATGTGTCCCGGAGAGCGGTCTCCGCCGTGTTTGGTGATGTGTCGGCCAGTCTCGACATCAGCTGCCGCTGTGACAGCGGATGTGTCCCGGGCAGCAGTCTCCGCTGTGTTTGGTGATGTGTCGGCTAGTCTCGACATCAGCTGCTGCTGTGTGCCGTGGGTATGTGCCGGGAGGCAATCTCCGTCGTGTTTGGCGATACGGAGTGGATCAGTCTGGACACCAGCTGCTCCTGTGTACAGCGGGTATGTGTCGAGCGGCGGTCTCGGTCGTGTTGGGTGACACACGTGCGGGCTACCTCGGAGACGGACCGCGCCGAGGGCGGCACCGCACGGACACCTCAGCCGTCCGCCTAGATGAGCACACGTTCGGGATACGTTTGCAGCGCGATCGGCAGCCTGGATGTCGGCGTTTGTGCAGAAGGGTGGTCCGCGTGACTGAGTACAGAGCTGGGTCGTCTGGGAACGCGTCGCACGGCGTGCGCGACTTTTACCTCGGCGTGGTGGTGCTGTGACCTGCGTTGCCACTTGCATTTGGAAGTGTCGAGAGAGCGTGTGCAAACCGTCGCGCTGTGACCAAGTTTCGTGATTGCGTCGACTGTTTGCGTTGTGTTGTTTTGTGATTGCGGCACACGACGTGCGGCGCTCCTCGCGTGCCAATGAGGCCGAGTACACGTCTGAATCAGCCTCCGGCGCGTGTTCTGTGCGGACGCCACGTGACCGTGATGTCGACGCCTCTCTAAACGTCAACTCGCCACGGTGATGCATTATTCGCGAACGGGGTGGAATGTACCGCCCGCTGAACACTGAACGGCCTTCCCAGAGGTGTGTCGACATCGTGCTTTTTGGTGCGTTTTGTGAGGTCTTCATTCCAGTTTCTAACAATCCCATTTACAAGTGTCATGCTTATGCTGACCATAACGTATTCGGGGTCGTGGTAATAAACATCTCGAAGCACAATTCCAGGTGAAAGGATTACCTATGATGTGTTGTGTTGTACAATGCCATTTTATAGCATAGATATTTGCATCGTTATCGCTGATATCATGTCACCAAATTAGGTCCCTGGCCCATTCCACGACAAATCGGCAAGGACATAACACTCAATATTTATTTTTTATGAAAATATTTGTGTGGGGTTATCCGATGCGCCGAATCCAGTTGAGCCATTTTCAGAAAGGCCAGGTTAACGGTCCAGGAGTTATAGCCTCGGGCATTTCTGAGATGTCACCAAACAAGGGTGCCTTTTGAGGTCCTTAATGCGATAAAGAACAACCAGGATTGTACAAAAGTATATATCGCTGAACTCAGTAATCCGCGAACGGGTATTTAGGAATTTTCGCTTACATGTCTTATTTTAATAAAATCGTCGGGACCTTCTTTGGCCATCTGGACCGTCACAATGCGATTTGGAATAGTGAAGATATGAAGTTCGATGTCTTACTTTTCGAAGCAAAAAAAAGTCACATCCGGTCAAAATTAGGCATGCATGATTGTTTTTGCGCTAGCTTATCGTGGTCTGTTTTAATATCTGCTTAGAACATTATATTGCTGGAATACAAGCCCTTGATCCTAGTTATCTGATGCGACCGAATCCAGTTGTGCCATTAAAAAACATCAGATTAACGGCCAAGGAGTTGTAGCCTTCTGAGATGTCACCAAACAAGGGTGTCTTGAGGTCCTTGATACAACGAAGAACAATCGGAATTGTACAAAAGTATATATCGGTGAACGCAATAATCCACTGCATCTTTGGGCTATTTCGGCAGTTTTCGCTTACGGGACATTTGAAATTGTGACATCGTGACTTTCTTTAGCCATCTGGACAGTCACAATGCGATTTGAAAAAAAGCGCAGAAGTGAATTTCTATGTATTATCTTTTGAAGGAAGAAAAATAAACATGTCCTTTCAAAATTAGGCATACATGATTGTTTTTGCGCTAGTTTATCGCGGTCTGTTTGAATATTTCTTTAGAAGAGTATATTGCTGGAATACAAGCCCTTTGATGTTCGTGATACGTGATGGGATGATAGTATTAGTCACGTGATCTTTAGTGTTGTGTTAAACAAGTGCTCAAACTCGTGAGGTCAAGGGTTAAACAAATGGCAGAAATGTCTCCGAATTGTGATAGGTGTCCCACTTCACAACAAATCGACAGGTGAAGGGGCCAAATTACACTTCATATCTCGATGAAGATACTTTTTTAAGGTTAGATTGTTTCTATAATCCAGCTGTGTAATTTTGGAAAGATCGGAGCAAAACGCAGTCGATGCGCCCCTAAGTCAAAATATCCAGCCAAAGATCGAAGCAACGGTTAAGGAGTCATAGCATCGGACATTTTTGAGAGGTCACCTAAGTCTGGAGACATCAATGAAGTGTGACACGAATTTCACGAATCTGTATGTCGATGAACTCGTTATTCACCGCATTTTGTTAATTTTTGTTCCTGCGTCTATGAAATTTTGAGCGCGCCGTCTTTCCGGTCAAATCCTCCCACCCCGTCTCAGGGGGGGATGAAGAACCCATCTAAAATCCAAACTAAGCATCGCACGAAAGCGAAAGTGGTGTCATCGGAAAGCGCTCGATGAGTAGGGCCCGAGTCCACCCTCCAAAACAATTTCCCCCAAAAGTGACGTCACCAGGGGGGCTAGATTTTCACGACTTCACGACTTGCATTATGTTTTTGACTGGGGAGTTCATTTTCGGGGATATATGAGAAGAAAAAAATTATTGGTATGAGAAAAGGACAGCGAAATCGACCAGGGCTATAATTTGTTTGCCCCCACCCCATAAAAAAAAATTTTTGGGAAAGTTCAAAATTTTGAGTTTTCAAGTTTTCTTTAATTTTCCTTTTACGATGGATGGAGCAGGCCGAGAAACGTTGTTGGAAGTCAACTTACACTAATAAAAAATGCTTACTTTAGCCAGTATCCTCTACTTGAACTGCAATTTGGCAAATACGCAAAATTTATACATAGTGAAAAACGAGAAAAAAATCAACTCGTACGATTTGTTGCATCCCTGAAGCTAAGCAATCGCTAAAAGTTTCATTAAAATATCTGTGTCTGTTAAAGCGTGACGACTGGTTGAACTTTTTTGGAGGTGACCTCACTTGACCTTGACCAACTCGTTGACCCTAGACGACCTGACCTAATTATTTTAAAATAATCATGTCAAATTGATGTGGGAAAGAGTATGCCAAATTTGGGCGCGCTGTCGCGCGCCGTTCGTCCGCTATCCGGGAAAAAACCCGAGGGGGGTGGGGCGGTTGAAGACCCCCCGAGACGGGACGGGTTAAGATACCGTGAACTAGTTTGACCTTCGAGACAGTCTGAATGCTATTTTGGGAATTCAGAAGCGACAAATGGTGATTGTGAAATCCTAGATAGTCTCATGTAAGGAAAAAAGTAATGTAAATGCTTTCACCTTGTGCAATATGTCTGCCTCAATGTCGGCATAGACTGTACGATCGTATTTCAGTGCGGGGACTGAAGGTTTTTATCACCACCAAATCTAACATGAACCTTCTGGCGTTTTAACTCGCGTCCTGGAGTAGGGGGAGGGGGTCGAAATCCGCCCACCCTTCCGGGTTTCCGTATATTTTCGTAGATAACTCCAGATTTTACCGGGCGATATACGCCATTGTTCGCGTACCTGCTTAGAAATGACCGGCGTGGTGATAAGTAAGAAAAACGAAAATCGGCTGAAAATGTTTCGAGTTAGGGGTCGCTAACGTAAAAAAATTAAAGCGCCAAACCACAACAATCGGCGCTGATGCGCCTCCCATATATTGGCAAATGGGAAGTTATTGGCAACACTAGCGACTGTTTGATGTCTATTGTTATGCTTTATGGTTTAAAAGTTATGTTAGGTCACCGAGGTCAAGATTTTTAAGGTTAATGGAACCAAACTTGGTTCCATTAACCTTAAATTAACCATCAACTCGAATGTTGTAATAAATGCAAATGATCGTCATGCGATTGATGTCACCTTACATGTTAATCCCTACACATCCTGAAAACTACTGTCATTGTTGTCGGAGTAGTCGGGCGGGCGGCCCGGTTTTGGTAACTGGAGCAGGTAATGACTTGATAAAGTACTTTATAAGATCGAGGTCAAATGCCGGGTCTACGATCTGTATTTCCTCATTAGTAATGTCCACTCACTCTGTCCATTTGGAGCATTTAAACACAATCACAGCGATCCATAAAATGACAAACCAAGCCACGGAAAACCAATTTTTTGTTGTTGACATGTTGACCACATTTAACCTCGATGATATTGACCTAAGGTCATAAGACTTGCGCAAAATAGAGTTTACTACCGTACCCATCCACCCTGCGAGTTTCGTTGCTATAGCTTTGATAGGAGCCGAGATCTTAGGAGGCGGAATCCCCCCCCCCCTCCAGTGCGCGTAATTTTCAGAGGCCCTCCAGGGCGCGTGTTAAACCCCACATGTGGGAATATAAAAGACTAACCTTATCGACTGAGTGGACGAGTAGCCTAGGGATAATTTCTTTTTTTATTCGATAAGTTCGATATGTTTCGGTTCGATTCAATAAGTCTCAATCGAAAGATTGTGGATTCGAGTCTCGCCTGTCGTTACTCTTTTCCCGCGGTCCATCGGTAGGTAAGTCTGGCGATGCTACATGACTTAACGGTCGACGTGTCGTAAAACCCAACAGCCAACCATCGTTGACCGAATAATTGCATTCATCTTGAACTGATTGACAAATTTGGCGTGGACGCATCCATTGACATATGCTGAACCTGAAAGTAATCGCATTGGATCATGATCCATCTACATCGGTGTAATAAAATATAGTAGCATAATTTTTATTGCAATGCAATACTATAATGAGTTACAGTGCAGTATTATAATGCAATGGAATGTAATGATCTTCAGATCTACAGATCATGCCATACCTTGTCAGAATCCCAGTTCAGGCGTACGATGTGTCACTGCGATGACATAAATCAACACCATCTGTTTCAGTGCGCACACTAACACGTCTCACTTCACTCAACTACCATTAACACGTCCCGCATCGGTAAGTAGTTCATGAACTATTACGGTGCTGTGGGTCACTGGTGCGAACTTGTACCCCTGTGTTCCCTTGATCGTGATGGCTGTCGAGAATCGCTCGGTGAGGTTGGTCGTGACGTGCATTTCCTCCTGCTTCGATACAAGTATGAATTTGGTGCAGCTGGCTAGTTTGTGCGACAGATACTCGAACATGCTATCCTCCGTCAGTATCTGGTTGTTAAGCGGGCGCTTAAGGCTCTCTTGAGCTGCAGCACGCTTAGCTGTGTCACCGATGTCGCTGCAAGCACCCTTGCCATGAGATGTGACAAAAAAAAACTGTTCACGGTATACCCCAAAATATGTGTGATTGTTATACACGTTGACGAAATCATGCTTCTTCGTATACTGCCGTGTGTGAAATACATATATTAGGTCATGTACTGCGGTCCGAATTTCTCATCAGATAATCCCACCCAAATATTTTCATCAAAATATACATTATTGAGTGATATTTGGTCCTTTCAATTATCAATTTGCCGAGGAATGGACCATCTCTCTAAACACGCGACGGGAACAGTATGCAAATCTCTAGAATCTCTGTGTCTCTCAAAACACGCAAACACGGTCTGGGCGTGCTGCGGGGACGTTTCGCCCCAGGGTCTGAGCATGCTGCGGGGATGTTCCGCTCCAGGGTCCGGTCATGCTACGGGGATGTTCCGCTCAATTTTGCCGTCTGTCGATCGGATGACGGATAAACCTTCCGCGGCGTTATCAGAAGCGAAGCGGAAATATCGAGCTTTGAGCCGGCGAGCAGGAGTTGGTGATTTGAGCTTGCCAACGGCGGAATTGGCGAGTGTCATTGGTGGTGCGGCGAGCACCGCCACACTGACACACTGGTGACACCGACACAATGGTGACACTGACACACTGGTGACATTGACACATGGATGACACTGCCATGCAGGTGACACCGACGCACTGGTGGGCCTGACACACCGGTGACACTGTTATATAGGTGACGCTGACACGCGGCGGTGCCACCATGGTAACACTGACAGAGGGGTGACACTGACATAGATGACACAGACGCGTGTCACACTGACGCACTGGTGACCATGACGTTGATGACACTGACCCTGGTGACACTGACACTGGCGACACCGACACATGGTAGCACTGACACACGTTTGACACTGAAGTACGAGTGACACTGACACACGGGGCGCGGCGAATGATCAATTCTGGTCGAAGCGCCCTAAAGCCCAAATAACTAACTGTCTCCGACACACTGGTGACACTGGTGGATGTAGGTCCGGACCATGCCGTGCCGAGTGGTGTCTTGAAGTAGCTTGAATCTTGGAGCTTGTTTGGTGTCCGAATTGGTGTCACTCCCATCCCATCGCCCGCCACTCCCATCGCTCTGACGTCACGAACCCTTGGTTGGTTATTGATTTTAGGACACATAGACCGTGGAGTCACGTAGCGTCGCCAATCTCTCACGCCGATTGGTCGCAGGCGGAGAGTAGCGACAGGTGAGGCGCGAACCCACAATCCTTCGATTGTGAGACGAGCAACTTACCCCCAGACCACTCCTCCCGACGTCACTAACCCTGCTGCGGCCCGTCGCCACCACTGCACGTATCTATATCGGCGCAGCCAGACCCTTCCACATCATATGGCCCGTGATTGTGCCCGGCAGGTCACGTAGCTGGGAAGGGCTGGGGGCTTGAGAGTGTGACGCCGATGGATGGGTGGGATGTAGGTTCACGACGTTGGGACTGCCACCGCCTCTGGCGTCAATTTACGGAGCTCGTACGGGTGTCATCCTATAGCACCAAGGCACAATAGCAGTAGCTCCCACAACTCTCGTCTGATCATCAGATAACCCCACCCAAATATTTTCATCAAAATATAAATTATGGAGTGATATTTGGCCCTTTCAATTATCAATTTGCCATGGAATGGGCCATCTCTCAAAACGCGCAACGGGAACAGTATGTGGATCTCTCGAATCTCTGTATCTCTCAAAACACGCAACGCAGCGTGATATGTACGCGATCGTTCCAAAACTACCGGGTTTGCAGGACTTATCAAATTTTTAATAACATTTCCGTGGTGATTTCAGCATCCACCTGTACTCGTTTCGACATCTCACAACCAATGAGAAATCATTATATTAACACCGACTCATCATCACCGTGGCAGCGGTGGAGGTTATTGGTTTCATGACGCGTCGACTGCTTTTTGGTGATATAGCGCTGCTCACCTGCCACGTCGGTTCCGATTGGTGCTCTATTATTCTGAGCACGTGTCCGCTTGGTGGCGAAATCCTTCGAAAGGGCCGCGCCGCATTGCAGATCAAAGCTCCAAAACTGATGGAAGCGAGCTAGCTTGTTAAACATGGTCAGTGGTTAGCGCAGCTGATTGGGCGCAAGTCGACCCCGAGTAGTCGATGCGCCCTAAAGCACCAATCTACCATCCCCACCAACACCAGCATGTGGTGCGGGCGGCGGGTGGTGCGGGCAGCATGTAGCGCTGGGCAGCAGGTGGTGCGGGCAGCATGTAGTGTTGGGCAGCAGGTGGTGCGGGCAGCATGTGTGTGGGCAGCAGGTGGTGCGGGCAGCATGTAGTGTGGGCAGCAGGTGGTGCGGGCAGCATGTAGTGTTGGGCAGCAGGTGGTGCGGGCAGCATGTGTGTGGCAGCAGGTGGTGCGGGCAGCATGTAGTGTTGGGCAGCAGGTGGTGCGGGCAGCATGTAGTGTTGGGCAGCAGGTGGTGCGGGCAGCATGTAGTGTTGGGCAGCAGGTGGTGCGGGCAGCATGTAGTGTTGGGCAGCAGGTGGTGCGGGCAGCATGTGGTGAGAGCAGCAGGTGGTGCGGGCAGCATGTAGTGTTGGGCAGCAGGTGGTGCGGGCAGCATATGGTGAGCAGCAGGTGGTGCGGGCAGCATGTAGTGTGGGCAGCAGGTGGTGCGGGCACACAGGTGGTGCGGGCAGCATGTAGTGTTGGGCAGCAGGTGGTGCGGGCAGCATGTAGTGTCGCAGCAGGTGGTGCGCAGCATGTAGTGTTGGGCAGCAGGTGGTGCGGGCAGCATATGGGAGCAGCAGGTGGTGCGGGCAGCATGGTGAAGCAGCAGGTGGTGCGGGCAGCATGTATGTTGGCAGCAGGTGGTGCGGGCAGCATGTAGTGTTGGGCAGCAGGTGGTGCGGGCAGCATGTAGTGTTGGGCAGCAGGTGGTGCGGGCAGCATGTAGTGTTGGGCAGCATGTGGTGCGGGCAGTATGTAGTGTTGGGCAGCAGGTGGTGCGGGCAACAAACGGTGGGCAATGACTAAGCTGCCGGGGCTGCGCGGGGCAGTAGGAAACTGCCGGGACTGAGGAGCAAAAGCGATTGGCGTTGGAGGGGCAACTGCCATCCTGCCTGCACGTCTCCGGTAGAAATACATTTCTAAGAATTGCCCTAGCAGCCGAAGCATCGGTAATTGAGTGTCAGGTTGACTTTGACGACAGATGGATCTAGTGGGTGTTAGCTGGTGTCAAAGTTACTGGAACTGATTCCACTGGGACTGCTTAGAAATCGTTCACATCACACATGATCTACGGCTAGGATTTGTGCGGCACTTGGGTTCACTCGAGTCTCGCTTTTGTTGCAATACTGTGTAAGGCCACTCAGATATTGCTATTGTTGGATTACTGTGATACCACTCGGGTCTTACTTTTGTTGACGTTTGATAACACTTTAATTATTGCAGGTATTTCATTTTTGTGAGAAATGTCGCATCGTGTGTTGATAAGTAATTCCACAAACTGTATCGCCTGAACGGATGAGTTCCTTAACATCGCGGTCGTGCTCTCGCCCATAAGGCGTCTCACTCGTTCTGTCTGACGACATCCTGGGACATAAAAAGTGTCTCAGCGTTGGACCGGCTTGTCATTGTGCTATAAATTTGTGAATGCATGGCTTGGATTGCCATACAGGTCGCAAGGTGAATGAAAAAAGGGCAATATGACCTTACGAAAAGTTTTCTGGAGGAAATTCGTAGTCATTTCGAGGCGTTTTGTCATGACGCACATGTTTCGTGCCCAGCGGGCTTTTTGGGTCGATTTCCACGCGACGTCAATTGATGTAATGATAAGCGCCGCAAATAGTGGGGGATGTGTCCTTCCTGTCCTCACTCGCTTAGATGGAGTGACCGGCTATATCAGTGATGAGCAGCGTATATATTTTTGGAGGATGATGTACTAACACTGGACTGAACGACTACAATGAAGGGGAACATCGAAAATTGTGTGATTTTGGGCGGGAAATTTCTCCACCTACACGTTGGTTGTGCCCCCCCCCCAATGATTTCAGCTTGTAACATGGAGCCCCTCCAATCCTTTTGGGCCCGCCCATTGCCTTCATGTATTACCCCCCCCCCTAATCATTTTCAGAAGCCTACACCAATAAGCGCATGGGGTATTGACTTGTTCACCCACAAAGGTCGGATCGGATGTCTCTCGGTACATTAATCTGAGTGCAGCCCTGCCATCAGCGTAGTTCTCCACTCTGCAATGTCTGACAGCTCATAAACCCACATACTAAAAATACGCCGACCATCGAGGCTTTAACAGGACACTCAAATGGGTCAAGGTCGCATCAGCAAGGGATGCATGCACATCGCCAGAAGACTGTTTATTTGTCACGTTTAGCTGCGATGCGAAAACGAAACGTGCACTTAAATATGAAATGAGATTTATATGAAAACAGCGAGGGACATCTATGCCAATGATCACTCTCGGTTGAGGCATGTATTGCTCAAATGAAACTTAAAACTAGTCTTATTTGAGTAATAGCTTCGAATGTTGAAGCCAGTTCCACGTCAACTGGCTTCAGCGAGAATACAAATCTGCTTATTGAGACAATGAAGTGTTTTCATGCGAGTACATTTGCGTCCCATGAAAAGTCAGAGTGACACTTGCGACTGGTCTCAATTGAATACGGCTGTGTAAATTGAGACAAATTGTTATTCTTAGTCTGACTGGTGTTAATTGAGATCAAAACATATGCTCCTTCCTGATTCTTGAAAGTAGTTTCACATGAGTACATTTGTGAGTCTCAACGCATTGGCATTCTCATCTGCGAACGGTGTTCTCAGCATATCGCGAACAGAGTGCTCGTTTTGTGTGGTCTGATCTGAATGGGAAAATGAGAACATCTGCTATTGTCAGAGAATGCATACGCCTCTCAGCCTTTTTATCAATGTACGCTGTGCGGATCTGTGCGTCCGTGATGGCTGGCTACGCGTGTCCTGCCCGGTGGTGAATGGCACATGGGCTGCCCGGTGGCGAACGACGTCGTCTGTAGATGGCTGTGATGACCCGGCCCGCGTGGCGACAACCGAGGTGGGAGCTGCATCGCCTCCATCGGCGCGACGATGCAGCTCCCACCTCCGCCGCTGCCGTCCTCCAGCTCTCACCTCCAACCTCCGCCGCTGCCTCCTTCAGCTTTCACTTCAAACCTCCGCCGCTGCCGTCCTCCAGCTCTCACCTCTAACCTCCGCCGCTGCCGTCCTCCAGCTCTCACCTCCAACCTCCGCCGCTGCCGTCCTCAGGCTCTCACCTCCAACCTCAGCCGCTGCCGTCGTCCAGCTCTCACCTCTAACCTCCCCGCTGCCGTCTTCAGCCTCACCTCCAACCTCGCCTGCCGTCCTCAGCTCTCACCTCCAACCTCCGCCGCTCTCAGCTCCACCTCCAACCTCCGCCGCTGCCGTCCTCAGGCTCCACCCCCAACCTCCCGCTGCCGTCCTTCAGCTCTCACCTCCAACCTCCGCCGCTGCCGTCCTCCTAGCTCTCACTCTAACCTCCGCCGCTGCCGTCCTCCAGCTCTCACTCCAACCTCCGCCCGTCCTCACCCCCACCTCGGCCGCTGCCGTCGTCCAGCTCTCACCTCTAACCTCGGCCGCTGCCGTCCTCCAGCTCTCACCTCTAACCTCAGCTGCTGCCGTCTTCAGGCTCTCACCCCCACCTCGGCCGCTACCGTCTTCTGGCTCTCACCCTTATTTCGACCGCCGCCGTCCTCCACTCTCACCCCTGTGTCGTCGTTCTCGCTGTCGAGGGAGGGACGTCAGGGTCCGGTGCGACAACACAACACACATTACATGCGCAACGGCGCATTTGCTTTCAGGTATAAGGATCTATCGTAGGCGGAACGACCATTTGTGCTAATGAGACGATTCAACGGTTCGCTCCTTTGCTGTATGCGTATGTATCTATTATGTTCTCTTGGGCGAGCTATGACAATTTTCACGGCACGATGCATAGTATGGGATGGACCGAGATGGAGAGTATATTCCTGAGAGAAAGACACAGCGCATGGTGTGAGATGTAGCAGGATGGATCGTTGCCGCATGTGAAAAGGGCGATGTGTGTGTTCTCACCTGCGCTTGGCATCCTCTTAACTTGTTCACAGTTGTTCGTGTCGCGTGCGGCTGCCGTGACTACACTAGTGTAGTCGTGACTACACGACAACACAACTACTCTACACGACTCAGCCATGCCGTCCCCGTGAGCCCAGGCGACAAACGACTAGTAGTTGATGCATTTTCCTAGCCTGCCAAAGTGTGGCTGATGTTTTGGCATGCCAAAGTGTGCTGACGCTTTCACTGTTTCTCTGTGAGTGTGGCTGTGCAATGTCGAGAGGCAGGGTAAGGTCGAGGACTATTCGGGTAAGGATAGTGGACGAGAATGATTCGTAGAGTTGGCCTGAAGGGAGTTGGCCGGAAGCGTAGTTGAGGATCGTCTTGAAAATAATGGAGTAGAGCTTTAGCTCCACTCGTCTCTACTCATCTGAGTAGAGACGAGTGGAGCTGAAGCGAGCTAAAGTAGACTTGGAGTGGGCAATGTGTTGAAAGGCCGTAGGTGATGAAGCAGTGACGAATTGCCGGTCCGGAAGGTGCCAGTTCGGGGCAGGGGGTGCCGAGGGTGGATTTGGAACGGCACATCGCCACAGAGCACCTAACATTTCATTGACAAATCATCCATTCGGTGCAATGTCGTATTTTTCTTTGTTTCTTTTAAATACCTGTTCGTTGTTTGTTGACGTATTGTATGTTTGTTTTGCTTTTTATCAGAGTTTTTATGCGTGGTGTATTTTCTTTTATGATATCTTTTCAATATTTATGTGTAGTAGGTGTGGTTACCGGACTGGTGGAGGGTTACGAGTAAGCCAGCCTGGTGTTGTTACAGCAAGGTTGCGAGAGACTTGAAGCCAACTGCGTTCGTATGTGTAAAACTAAGATTGTGTCAGGAACGCCCGCTACATAGGATGAGTACTCACGGGTAAAATATGGCAACCTGAAGTGGCTCTTCGACGTCGTGCTTGAAGGCGGCTGCGGCGACCTTGTCTAAGTTGGCGCAGTGTGACTGCGACCCGTAACAGGTGTGTCTAACGCCATATATGGACACGGTGTGTCGCTGCGTCCGGCCTGCAGGCCCTGGTGTCCAGTCGGGCGCCCCTAACGGTGGCATCAGCCGGCCAGGCGGCCAGGCTATGTGGCACCAGCCGAGCAGGCGACGACCAGGCTATGTGGCACCAGCCGAGCAGGCGGTGGCGCGGTGCTCTGTACCGGCGTCCGGGCAATTCTGGCCCCGCTCAGTCTAAGCTAATAGCTGCCGCGCTGTGGAAACGCGCCATTGCCACTCTGAACGACCTAATGAAGTGCTTGGTTGTATCCTGGGATTGGTGAGGGGAACGTTGCGCACGTCGTTTCCGCTACTGAATGGGGTTCGGGTGGCGGCGGCAAAGTGTAGCGCTGTCCATTCGGCGCCCACTGGTTCACCCCAGCACTGTCCCATCCGTGACTAGCCCACCCCAGTACTGTCCCATCGGCGACTAGCCCACCTCAGTACTGTCCCATTTGCGACTAGCCCGCCTCAGCACTGCCCTATCAGCGACTTGTCTACACCAACACTGTCCAATCGGCGACTTGTCTACACCAACACTGCCCCATCGACGACTTGTCTACACCAACACTGTCCCATCGGCGACTTGTCTACACCAACACTGTCCACCAGCCATCCTCCACCTGATGCTCAAGGACAGGCTCGACCTCCATATGGCCCGCCCCACCGGCTGATCTAACCCCCGTCTCCGCCCCATTTGATTAAGGCATCAGCCGCCGTCTAATCGCCGCCGTGTGCGCGGCCTCAGTAGACGGCCGTCGTCGACTGGACGTCCGCGTCGGAATCGACGACGCCCGGCCGTCGTAGGTACGGCCGCTACAGGCACACAAATGGGCACGTGCTGGGTCAGCAGGTGCGGTCGATTGGCGGCGGCACTCAGCTGGGTCAGCAGGTGTGACTGTCAGTTGGGTCAGCAGGTGTAGTCGGCTGATGGTGACTGTCAGCTGGGTCAGCTGGTGTGGCGGTCAGCTGGGTCAGCAGGTGTGGTCGGCTGATAGTGGTAGTCAGCTGGGTCAGCAGGTGTGTCTGTCAGCTGGGTCAGCAGGTGTGTCAGTCAGCTGAGTCGGCTGGGTCAGCAGGTGTGGCAGTCAGCTGGGTCAGCAGGTGAGACAGTCAGCTGGGTCAGCAGGTGTGTCGTCAGCTGAGTCGGCTGGGTCAGCAGGTGTGACTGTCAGCTGGGTCAGCAGGTGGGTCGGCGAGTGCCAGGTCAGCGGTGTGCCTCAGCAGGTGTCGCAGCTGAGTCGGCTGGGTCAGCAGGTGAGGCAGTCAGCTGGGTCAGCAGGTGAGGCAGTCAGCTGGGTCAGCAGGGTGACTGTCAGCTGGGTCAGCAGGTGGTCGGCTGATTGGTAGTCAGCTGGGTCAGCAGGTGTGACTGTCAGCTGGGTCAGCAGGTGTGGTCGGCTGATGGTGGCAGTCAGCTGGGTCAGCAGGTGTGTCTGTCAGCTGGGACAGCAGGTATGTCTGTCAGCTGAGTCGGCTGGGTCAGCAGGTGAGGCAGTCAGCTGGGTCAGCAGGTGTGGCACTCAGCTGGGTCAGCAGGTGTGGCAGTCAGCTGGGTCAGCAGGTGACTGTCAGCTGGGTCAGCAGGTGGGCAGTCAGCTGGGTCAGCTGATAGAGGCTGGTGCAGGTGTCAGCTGGGTCAGCAGGTGTGACGTCAGCTGGGTCAGCAGGTGTGGTCGGCGCAGTGTGGCAGTCAGCTGGGTCAGCAGGTGTGACTGTCAGCTGGGTCAGCAGGTGTGGCAGTCAGCTGAGTCGGCCGGGTCAGCAGGTGAGGCAGTCAGCTGGGTCAGCAGGTGTGGCAGTCAGGCGGCGGCCACGCAGTACAGAACGTCACTGCCGCCAGTCGCCACTCTCAGCGAGCCAGCGTCGGCGGCCGCCGTGCTGCGAGCGCTCCGCCCGGTGGCAAATTGGCGGGAACACGGCGCTGCTCAATGCCCCATCTCGCAGCTGAATGAGTCGCACGAAGGCCCGCTGTCGCCCTCAGTCTGGCGGAGTGTGCCGGTGAGACGGGCGAGACGCGAGCACAACAACCAGCCGGCAGAGAATCGTGCAGCGTACCCGGCTGACACGTGACCCTTCCGGGGAACCGCTCTCAGTAGCGCACAGGAAGCTGCAAGCAGCTCGGTACGATTGATCCGGACGCTTGGTGGGATCCGAAAGGGAAAGCTTTCCTCGCAACACTTATTTCTGCCTTCCACTCTGACCTTTACCCCCGGCAGATTCCCAACAGCGGTACCTCACACCGTGGTTTGCGTAGCCACTGGGGGGGGGGGGGACATTTCCCCCAAATTCTGAGAAGGTGACAATTTGTTCCCCTCAATTTCTTTCGTGCCCCCACATCAAGCCTCAGCTGCCTAAATATGATGCGCTCACCGCAACATGTTCACGCAATATGATCGCCACAAAACGCAATGCAAGAGAATCGCCAAGAATACTAGAAGCTGAACTAGCCAGTCGACGAGCTCCACTCTTTCTCTCGTCACAAAATATCCGGATGATAAATCAGCAAACGTTATACATTTCTGTTTCCAGGCCATCCTTCAAAAACGTAAACCTTGGCTACCTTGTGTTTTCGAAATTCCAGGTCAAAGGTTGGCTTGATTTATTAGATGGCGATATTGGAGCGATATTGACCGAACGCGAGGTTTGGTTGCTATCGCTTCAATTTTTCCATCAAATGGACGTCGTTGGACGTGGCTTGTTATGAAATATGGAATAGCTAAGCAATCGAAGTATTTTTCGAGAGCAAAGGTCAAGCTGAGCCTCTGGTCTTCTCAATTTGTTTTCGTTTTTGCTCGAACCTATCCAAATCTGATAACAAGCGTGTGTACGTATACGCAAATTTACGTAAGCGCAAATGCACGTAAGCGGAAATGTACTTAAGTGCAAAAATACATATGTGTAAAGGTACGTAAGCGCAAATTTACGTAAGCGTGACAGTAGGTAAGCGCAAATGTATGCAAGCGGAAATATATGTATGCGTAGATGTACGTAATTGCAAATGTGCGTAAGCGCAAAACCATGTAAAGCAAGTACGTAGTAAATAGATGGTAAATCGTAAAATAAGTCAGGAAATAAATTAAGTAAGTAAAATATGTAAAGTAAGTAAGCATGGTATGTAAAGTAAGTACGCAAAGTTACGTATACAGATATTGACGTAAGCGCAAAAGTACGTATGGCAGATGTACGTAAGCTCAGATATACGTAAGCGCGAAAGTACGTATGGGAAATATACTGATGACAAACATACGGAAGAGCAAATGTGCGTATGACATTTGTGCCTAACTGAATGTACGTAGACGCAAAGGCACGCATGCGTAAATATACGTACGTTTGCGCATACGTACAATTGCACATACGTATATTTGCGCACACGTACATTTACGCATATGCACTTTTGGACTTACGTACATTTACGCTTACGTACATTCTATTTTGCACTTATCAAAGTTAAATTTCATTTGCCATTCTTCGGACCACTTCACAAGTTCGTCTAAGTCTTTTTGCAGCGAGATATGCTCATCCTGACCTGTTATTGCCCTAAAGACCTTCAAATCATCTGCAAATTTCAAAACTTTACTGCTTAGGCCACTTTCAATGTTATTTACAAATATAATGAACAGTAATGGCCCTAGTACTGACCCCTGGGGGACTCCACTAAGAACATTTTGCCATGATGACTTTGTACCATTTAGCATCACTCTTTGCTGTCTATCTGAAAGCCACAACTCTATCCATTTTAAGATGCTACCTGCAATACCATGGGACTGAAGCCGTATCATTAACCGTTTATGGGGTACCTTGTCAAAGGCCTTACTAAAGTCAAGATATGCTACATCAACCTGATTTCCCTGATCAAATTGTTCTGTGGCGAAGTTCAAAAAGTCCAAGAGGTTTGTGAGACACGATCGTCCTTTTCTAAATCCATGTTGAGTATCTTGAATCAATCTGCTACCTTCCAGATAACTAACTATTCTATCCTTGATAATTGATTCTAGTACCTTGCAGACTAGGGATGTGAGACTTATTGGCCTATAGTTTTCAACTTTCCCTCTTTCTCCTTTCTTGAAAATAGGAACTACATTTGCCCTTTTCCAATCGGTTGGAATTTCATTATGTGAAACTGATCTACAAAATATTATACTAAGTGGAAATGCCAGTTCCTTTTCAGTTTCCCGCAACACCCTAGCATAAATATCATCAGGTCCTGCTGCCTTATTTGGCTTTATTTTCCTGATATGATTGTAAACAACATCACTACCAATGAAATCAACATCATTTGTCAGATCCCATGTATCTGAACTATGGTGTACGGTCGGCAGATTGGTCATATCTTCCAATGTAAACACTGATTTGAACTGCTTGCTCAGCTCCTCAACCATCTCACTATCCTCACCCAATGTAGTCCCGTTTACTTCCAGTGGACCAATTGTGTTAGAAACTTTACTCAGCTTGTAGAAACTAAATAACTTTTTACTGTCCCCATTACAGTTTCTAGCTACATCCAGTTCCTTTGCTCGCTTTGCTGCTCTGGTTTTTGCTTCTTGTGCACATTCGCGCTTGTGCACAGTTGCGCTTACGTACCTTTGCGCATACGTACGTTTTCGCTTACGTACATTAACCATGCATGCATATGCACTTGCGTACAATTGCTATACGTGCATCTGCGCTTATGTACATTTGCTTACGTACATTTCCTTGCGTGCATCCGCAATACGTACATTTGTTCTAGACCCTTCATGTGTGGGCCCATGTTCTCAGTGCCACACCCTTTATTCGCCCTGGTTGTCATTACACCGAAATGAGTACCCGTAAACAGGAAGGCATTGGAAAGGCTATTGTATATACATATTTGGTACCATACAATCACCGTCCAATATTGTCAATTCGTCCTGCTACAAGAGAGCAACAGTTAACGTACTTACAGCATTGCTCTATAATGTTTGTGAAATCGGGCCCAGCACATAGGACGTAAAGCTGGATGTTTATAGGCATTGATAAGAAATGAAACTTGCTAATTTTGGCGGAACGTTTTGTCCCAAAAATATAATTCTGGCGCTGATAAATCTGAAAAACAACAGACAGAGAAATAAATTAAGTGGCTGAAAGCCAAGGATTTTGGGGGGGAGGCGAGGCTGCCCGTGTACTTTGTCCAAACTTACCGCATCCCTGATTTGTCCCCCCCCCCGCTCCCAATTTCGAGGCCGTGGCTACACCCATGCAACACACGACCCATGACTCAACGCACCGTACCCACCTGGTGTGCACCTACACTGAGCCTACACATGGTGTACTATTGGCGTCACAAATAGCTTGGCAGGCAGGCTTTTCTTGCACATGCATATCCCGCAAAGGTATCATGTTCCCCACCATACCTAGGTATGCGCCGACAGTATCACAAAGAGCGTGTCAGTCAAGCTGAGCCCTCTGACACCTGAATATCCTTCATAAATATGCTCTTTCTCACGACACCTAAACCTCTGCAGGATATGCAGGTGCCAGGACGCCCAGCACGACTGCCGAGCTATTTGTGACGCCAACAGTGCCACACGTGGTGCAGCAATGTGGCTCTGCTTGAGTCGACACCTGATATACTAGTACTAAAGGCCGCAGGAGTCCGGGACGACGCTGCTGTGGCTGTACCACGTGACCCCTGCCGACGCCCCTGGCTGGGAGAACGCAACCGAGGCCGTGGCCGAGTGCTTGTTCGACCAGGACGCTGAGCGCTGGACCAGACTCGGACAGGCTGCACGGCTGACGTTCAGGGGCGCAGCGACTGTGCGCCCCTGAACTCCAGACTCAGACAGAACCAACGCAAGCCACCATTGGCAATACACCTCGTAGTGTTTGACGATCCCGTGCGTCCAAGGGGATGCAAACTCTGAACGCACAGAACGAACATGTCATAGGATCTTAGATGGCGGTCTGGTGTTCCACTGTCAGCGTGCTCTTCCAGCAAGCTCTCACTGAATCCTGTTGTAGCCTGCAGTCTGGATCACGGCCAAGTGCATGGTCTGGATTTGTCTACGTGGAGCGTCGGCTCCGCCCGGGTAGCAGAATAGATATGTCGGGGGATCCACTCCATCAATGCTATTTTAACGATGCTCGACACTAGCTCCCCCAGGAGGAGGGTTGGGGGGGGGACAGAAGGGTGTCTCGTGGCCCCAGGCCGCCAATATGACACCCCTGGTCACGACCCATACTCCATGCTCCTACCTTGTTCGTCATAGTGTTGAAATGTGTCCTTCCCATGTCATCCTGTTCGTTCTGACCCGCTGGCCATGACGGTTTGAGTTGGCAGTCCGCCCCAACATGCGCCCGTCTCGGAGTATCTCCATATATGGCTTGTTTGTTTTATCGAGTGGTTCACCATGCACTATATGTACAATCGTGAACAAATCTAATGGACCCGCCCTCACTGTTTCGGCGATCAAAACATATGCGTAAATCTGCTTATTTCAGTGCACTTTTATACATACCTAGGTAAAATCAGTGCACATTTTAAAGATGCAGGCAACCAAATACCACCTGACCTGTGCGCAATGCCAACATGATCCACCGCCAGCAATGGACAAGAACAGACATGAAGCGCAAAAGGCCGCAACAAGACGCTCCGTGTACCTGGCTTCAGTAATCAATACAAGTGCATGCAACAGCCGACGATTACACCTATCAAGTCCTTTCATTGGTAGGCAGAAAGGTAGATTGAGGACGTCGACGGCAAGGTGGCCATCGAGGGCTTGCTGGACAGGTTCTGCGGCTGCACTTCGCGCCACTTGCCGTTCTTCTTCCCAGCGGAAGCAGCTGCGTATATCCGATGGATGGCTCATTTTGTGCAGGTTCTCCCGGTCAGTGTGGTGACTGCATCTTCCCCTTAGTGGAGAAAGTACTGAGGGAGTGGAGCAGCGCGCTTGGTTCTGCGGTCAGCCAATCAGTTGTATTTGCATACAAGTGTTGTGAAACTGACGTGTTATCTTTAACTTTGCGGCGTAAGCTGCTCCGGAGTGAGATTTGCCACAGAGATCCCTAGCATCCAGACACGCTTCGCTTTGGGTATGCTTCATGTCTTGTGTTATGTCTTTGATGTAGCTCGGACAAGTGTGTACGAAGGAAGTGCGAGTTTCCAGCTCCCTGCCACAGTTAGCTCAGGACATCACGGAGGTGATCAGATAGCTGGCTTACGTGATCAGAAGCACACTGCCACCAACTGGGCGATTCCGACAAACTGATTAACATGCCCATACTTTTGGCAGTTAAAACGCCGCATGAGGCTGAGCAGGAAGGTTCGAACCATCACACGCACGTACCCCGGAGGGCATGTCGGTTCTGTTGAACGGTAAAATGTCATTGTTATTCGATAGCATCTATGTGCTTCTCTTTACCTTCATCTTCGCGCTCCAGTCACTCCAAACTTCATGCACCCATCAACAACCTCGTCCTCTAGTACATCTCTCTTGTGATAAAGGTGCATTATTCCTTTTGACTTGTCTTTGCTTTGTGCGACTCCACCGTAATTATAATTAGGTCGTGTTGTTTACCGTGTTTCTGTATACACTAACTCAGAGTTCAGCAGTGCTTTCTCCTCCCGCTCTGCTACTGCAAACTCCTCTCGGAAAAGCTCTCGAAACTTTCATATCTGATGTCCGTAAATACTCAACAGTTCCTGAGTTAAATTCATTGATGCCAGATGGACAATTCTAGCCACGGGCGTTGAACACTTCTCTGGAAATGATTAATTGGCAACAGCTAGCGATCTGTTTTCAGGACAAACAGTAATGCCCTGCCTTACTTGATGTTCTAGTGATTGTTGGAAGTACATACTTCAATATGCATGCGCAAATTAATTTTGAGCACATCAAGTTCAAACAACTTCTCAAACACAGCGCAATCGCATCGCATGTTTGCCTATTTACATGCATTCCACGCTCGCCTGCCGATGTGATAATTAGTGTTGCTATTGGTGCGTGCGAGGCAGCCGGCCTCTGACGCGACGCGCGAGGGTCTCGGATTGGTTGCGACTCGCCCGAGCCCTCGAGGGTTCACTGCCCAGAGGTCCCCAGCTCGGGCCGGCACCAATGTGCCACTGAGGGGTGAAGTGTGGATAGGTCTATCGCAGTGCTGTGCTTAAAATACAAGGTGCGCACAGCATGGAGCACCCCACAGCGGCTACCTGAGCGGTGTTCCACTCTGTTCGACCAGTGCCTATTGATCTACTGCGCCGGTGACCACCTGCTCTGCTCGGCTGGTGACCGCCCACCCTGCTCGGCTGGTGACCGCCCACCCTGCTCGGCTGGTGGCCGCCCACCCTGCTCGGCCGGTGGCCGCCCACCCTGCTCGGCCGGTGGCCCGCCGCCTGGTGGCTGCCCACCCTGCTCGGCTGGTGGCCGCCTACTCTGCTCGGCTGGTGGCTGCCCACCCTGCTCGGCTGGTGGCCGCCCACCCTGCTCGGCCTTTGTCCGCTGCTCTACGAACATTTCAAAGCATTCGATTTCAAAGCCAGTCGTCTTGTAGGATCATTGAATACCTATGGCGAGCATGTGATGCTCATTCAATCAGACCTCTCGATTCAGGTGTGTACGATATAATCATGCCAGCATGTTTGCTTTGTTGCTCTGGTTGACCACTTAAACATGCTGTGTCTGATATCAGTTATGACAATTTCACTTCCTTATCAGGTGTTACTTTGTAAGCGCATTAGTCAGGTCGTATATGCGGCATTATTGAACCACGTTCCTAACGTGCCATTTTAACACGATTATGTCTGCCAAGAAGAGGTCGAGCACCGCGAGCTACTAGAAGGCGAGCTAACAGAAGGCGAGCTATCAGAAGACGAGCTTCCAGAAGGCGAAGTACCAGAAGGCGAATGCCAGATGGATGGCCTACGGTCGTCTTCAGCTGACTCCAAGCGCTTGTAGGTCATGCGAATCTCACACTAGTAGATGCCAGTTAGACAAGCATGTACTCAACGCACGTGGAAGCAATTTTCCTTAACCTGCGCCGTCTCTTCGGTCAGATCCTCACACCTCGTCTCGGCGGGAGGGGGCGGACAGTAACCCCCTCTAAAATCAAACTAAGCGTCCCACGAAAACTAAAGAAGTGTCATCGGAAAGCGCTCGAAAAGTAGGGTCCGGATCCTTTCGTCAAAAAATAATCGCCAAAAGTGACCTAACTAGGGGGCTAGATTTTCACGACTCTTACATTATGTTTTGGGCTCTGGGAAGTTCATTTTGTAGGATATTTGAGAGAAAAAATTATGTGGAATCAGAAAAGAATAGCAAAATCGACCAGGGCCATACAATTTTTTGGATCCCCAAAAATAAAATGTTTTTTTTTCTTCACATTTCAAAATTGTGATTTTCAAGTTTTCTTTAATTTTCCTTTTCTACTGGGTAGAGCAGACCGAGAAACGTTGTTGGAAGTAGACTTGCCCTAATAAAAATGCTTACTTAAATGCATTAGCCAGAATCTTCGATTTGAACTGCAATAGGCAAATATGCAAAATTTATATGTAGTCAAAAACGGAAAATAAATAATAAAAATTCCTCTCGTACGTTTTGTTGCATCCCTAAAGATAAGCAAACACTGAAACTTTCATTAAAACATTTGTATCCGTTAAAGCGTAACGACTGGTTGGACTTTTTTGGAGGTGACCTCACTTGACCTTGACTAACTCGTTGACCCTAGATGATCTGACTTCAAAATATTGCAACAGGATGCCAAATCGATGTGGGAAAAGGTATGACAATTTTGGCGCGCTACAGTGCGCCGTTCGTTCAATATCCGCGAAAAACCTGAGTGGATGGGCGGTTGAAGACGGGAGACGGGACGGGTTAAGGACCGCCCCCGAGACGGGACGGGTTAAGGCTGCCGTGCATCTTTCCGACGACGGTCACTCGCAGTGTTGGGCTTATGTTTGTTGTCTTGAATTTGTTGTAGAACATTTTGCGGCATTATGTGGTGGTGCACGCTCAGTCCTCAGTCTTGCGATACACTGGTCTATCACGGTCTCTATATTGTCCACGGCTCGACTACACACGCTGCTGCCTCTGGCCTTGCCCTGACGCGACAGGGCCCTGCCAGGGCGAACAGTCGGATGTGGGTCGCGCGTCCGTGGTGCCATAAACCACGGCCCGCGCTCGGCACATGCGACACACGCACAACACATTCCAATTCAGTCAAGAAAATTTGCTGCTTTGTAGTCTAGTGGATACTGCATATTAGTTGTTCAAGCCAATGAAGCGGAATCGACTTGTTTATATCGCAAATTGTTCCTTTACAATTGCATTTCTCACTTATGCAGTTTTCCGTGCAGTGAGGCATATATGCATATATATATATATATATATATATATATATATATATATATATATATATATATATATATATATATATATATATACATATATATATATATATACAATATCATGGAGTATTTCAGAACCGTCAGCTTCGGCTCACTGAGTATTCTGTCTTCACGTGCGGACACCGTGTCTCGCCGTATTGTAGTACCGCTTGTCTCTGAAGCAGCAGAGGTCGTAAATCCCAGTAAGCTTGCGACGACGTTGGTAACAGAAGCCGCTCTTCGGGAAGTTCGCTTGGAGACAAAATGAGCAAACCCTCTCATCGTATTATTCCAACAGCATGGATGGCATCTTTTTAGTATTACTTCTGTGCAAGAAGCAGTAACTACTCCTGTGCCAATAGTTTTCTGGTTCATATTTGCATTAGTTTAATATATGCTTCAATATACTCGTAGCTTCTGTTATGAGCCTCAACTACTGATGATGTTGGTCTAAGCTTACGCGTGTCTCCCGCCAAGATTATATCTTAGCGGTTGCCAAGATTATATCTTGGCAGTTACCACCGGTTTGGAGGCACCCTCCGGAGACATGTACTTTGACAACGACTGTCTCCAAAGGCAGGTTATCAATCGGACGATTCAGACGAGCCGAGCACTGCGAGCATAGTCAAGAGATTTGGCTGTATCTTGGCCGAATGGCGACATTGTTTCGCAACTGGAAGCGCTTTCACTTCGTAAATCACCAGGCAAGATTTAGAAGTTTGAACGCAGTTCGAGTTGTTCGCTTCTTGGCTCTGATATATATTTTCCGTCATCCAGTGATTCAATATCTCGATCATAGATTGAAGGCGTTCGATTCACGTAGCAAAGGGACTGAATTGCTCCTGAGCTTTAGGATGGGCACCTGAGGGATCGGGGACGTCTGAGAACTAAGGGAGTCCCTGATAACTGGCGATTGGTGCGAGGAATAATGAGGACCAGCCTCAGAGATAGATATCACTGAGAGCCAAAGATACTGCCAAGGACTGGGAAGGTCACCCACAACCACATCATCGGCGGCGCCTCCCCCCACCCCCTGTGAACACGGCCACCCAACAGCCACAGTCGTCCTGGCGGTGACGACCACCGAAGCGACCACAGCCGGTCCAGTGGCCTGATCACGGCTACTCCAGCGGCTACGGTCGCTCCAGCGATGACGAAGCAGGCAGTCCAGCGATAGCCGTGAAGACGGCCGCTTCAGCGGTGCCAGTTGCTTCGCCCCGGACTCGGGTAACAGCGGTGAAGTGAAAAGAAGGAAATACAAATTACAGGATGCTGTGTGTTGGGCATAGCTGGTAAGGCAGATTAAGTAAGTTCGTCCCTTAGCTCTAAGTAAGCCGCTTAAGTAAGCCGCTTAAGTAAGTCCGTTCCTTAGTCCGTCCCTAAAGCTCTAAATTGCGTGAGACGAAATGTACGACCCTCAATATACCAGGAGGTGCTGAGTTTACATTAAAAGTAACGTTAGGGATTATGCTATATTACTCAACGTTTCGGACAGGGGCCATCGTCAGGAGTGTAGGAAGGACGATAGCCCCAGGCCGAAACGTTGAGTAATATAATATAAACCCTAACGTTACTTTTGATGTAAACTCAGCACCTGCTGGTATATTGAGGGCCGTACATTTCGTCTCACAATGTCTAAAACCCAGGGGCACTTAAGAGCCATTCTTCGTTGTATCTAAATCTTGCACTTATATTTTCACATTGGTGTTCACTGCCATTCACTTTGAGTCAGTACAACGTTGTTGAAAATGAACAAAATGTGGGCCTGACCCCTCATCAACACCCTCCATGTTAAAGTATCAGCTATGTCGGAACGTAGTGGAGAACAAAATGAAGCAAGGTGTGTCCATGGAGATGAGTACTCAAATTTTGCTGAAGCAAATAAGTTCATCTTTGATTAAAGATGTGTTCATTTTTATCCATGTCTTCCGTGATAGGTTTTTGTTTCATGGTTGTTCGCAGCGAAATTGCTTGTTTTTCTTTCTGGCCTTGATATACACTCACACACACACACACACACACACATAAAATATATATATATTATATATATGTATATATATATATATATATATATATATATATATATATATATATATATATATATATATATATACTATGCAAATAAGGGAGCCTTTCGAAAAAAAAATACTTCCTAAACCCCGACGATATTCGGAGATGTGATGAAGGGGATCAGTAGGTAGGGGGTCATCCTCAGATGTTCGCACCCCTCCCCCTCCTCTGAACCAAATCTTGGTTACGCCATTGCGTTGACCCAGTTCACCAAAAAAGCAGTTCCCATCGCATTGGTTGCCTGAGGCCGAGCCGGCATCTGATTGGCTGCAGTGGCTGCTGACGCCTGCCTGTGTCGGCGCGGACACGGGCGAGTTCAGGCTGGACACGGAGGCGGCTGTTCGTGGGGTATCTGGGCCCGGCTGCTCCAGGTGCCGGCCAACGCTGAGAGCGTGCTGGCCTGTGCCGACAGGGTGCTGACTAAACGTCAGTGGGAATATTCCGTGAGACGCGCGGAGCTCTCAACTCTTGTGACATTTCGTATGCAGTTGCGAAGTTTCGTCCGCTGGCGAGAGCTTCAGTTGCGGACGCACCGCAGTAGTCTGTGCTGGCTGTTTAACTTCCGTGATCCCCGGGGGGTTTTGTCCCGGTGGCTGGAAGCGCCGGAAAGGTGTCCAGCGCTGTGTGCAGCGCCGAGCCGACACCTGGCGCAGCGGTGGCTGCGGGATGTCCCTCCGTTGACGTCTGATGTCGTCTGTCGGACGGACGCGGTCTGCGCGGTACGGACACCGCTGCTACCGCCGCCGGCACCGGCACCGGCACCGGCACCGGCACCGGCACCGGCACCGGCACCGGCACCGACACCGTCACCGTCACCGTCACCGTCACCGTCACCGTCACCGTCACCGTCACCGTCACCGTCACCGTCACCGTCACCGTCACTGTTATCGCCACCGCCACACGCCACCGCCACTGTCACCCGGCACTCGTGGTGCTGGTTCACCGGTGCTGGTTCAGGGCTGGTTCACCGGCACCGCTCAGGGTGCCGACACCGTGATGCCGGCTCAGCGGCACCGGTTCACCGGTACTGGTTCAGCGGCACTGGCTCAGTGGTGCTGACTCAGTGGTACTGGTTCAGTGGTACTGGCTCGTGCTGACTCGTGGTGCTGGCTCAGTTGCGCTGGCTCAGTGGCGCTGGCTCAGTGGTGCTGGCTCAGTGGTGCTGACTCAGTGGTGCTGACTCAGTGGTGCCGGCTCAGTGGTGCTGACTCAGTGGTACCGGCTCAGTGGTACTGGCTCCGGTACTGGTTCCGTGGTGCTGGTTCAGTGGCGCCGGCTCCGGTACTGGTTCAGCGGTGCTGACTCGGTGGTGCTGGTTCAGTGGTGCTGACTCAGTCGTGCTGGCTCAGTGGTGCTGGCTCAGTGGTGCTGGTTCAGTGGTGCTGACTCAGCGGTGCCGGCTCAATGGTGCTGACTCAGTTGCGCTGACTCAGTGGTGCTGGCTCAGTGGTGCTGGGTTGCGCGTGACTCGGTGGTGTGTGGTGCTGGTTCATGGTGCTGGCTCAGTGGTGCTGACTCAGCGGTGCTGACTCAGTGGTGCTGGCTCAGTGGTGCTGACTCAGTGGTGCTGGCTCAGTGGTGCTGACTCAGTGGTGCTGGCTCAGTGGTGCTGACTCAGTGGTGCTGACTCAGTGGTGCTGGTTCAGTGGTGCTGGCTCAGTGGTGCTGGCTCAGTGGTGCTGACTCGGTGGTGCTGACTCGGTGGTGCTGGCTCAGTGGTGCTGGCTCAGTTGCGCTGGCTCAGTGGTGCTGACGCAGTGGTGCTGGCCCAGTGGTGCTGGTTCAGTGGTGCTGGCTCAGTGGTGCTGGCTCAGTGGTGCTGGCTCAGTGGTGCTGGCTCAGTGGTGCTGACTCAGTGGTGCTGGCTCAGTGGTGCTGACTCAGTGGTGCTGGCTCAGTGGTGTTGGCTCAGTGGTGCTGACTCAGCGGTGCTGACTCAGTGGTGCTGGTTCAGTGGTGCTGACTCAGTGGTGCTGACTCAGTGGTGCTGGCTCAGTGGTGCTGACTCAGTGGTGCTGGCTCAGTGGTTCTGGCTCAGTGGTGCTGGCGCAGTGGTGCTGGCTCAGCGGTGCTGGCTCAGTGGTGCTGGCTCAGTTGCGCTGGCTCAGTGGTGCTGGCTCAGTGGTGCTGGTTCAGTGGTTCTGGCTCAGTGGTGCTGGCTCAGTGGTGCTGGCTCAGTGGTGCTGACTCAGTGGTGCTGACTCAGTGGTGCTGACTCAGCGGTGCTGGCTCAGTGGTGCTGACCCTCAGGATAGCAGTCCAGGCCGGCAGTGCGACTGTCCCGGGCGGCGAGGTTCGAGCGTCGCCGCAACCATCGCAGGCTCCCTGTCCAGCTGACGACAGTGTCCACCGTCTGGCCGGGCGGCGTTACCACCGTCTCGCCGGCTCCGCAGACTCGTCAGCAGGGTGGTCCACCAACTTCCCCGTGGCCGAGGAGGGGCGCCTTCGGGCATCACGAGGGCGTGGGTGAGGTCTCGGAGGCGGCCGTTGCTGAGTCTGATCAGCTCGCTGGACCGCCGCTTCCGGTGCCAGTGTGATCGCCGCGACATGGTAAACGGTCTGCTGTGTCGAACCGTGCGGATGGGTCAGCAGCATCCGGTAGTTCAGATCGTGCTGCGCCCTCAGCCGGTACCGGGTGCGCTGTCGTTGCGCTCGGTGTGTACCTTCCGGAGGACACTTCGTGTGTTTATTGGGTGGCTTACGACACACTTCGTGCACGATCACGGCAAATGGCGCCGCCCACACAGTTCGGAAATGTCCGAGTGTCCGGGGACACTTCGGCGCGTGGGAGCTGGCCGAGCTGTTTCGGAAACGTTTCTGGGTGCCGGGTCTGGGCAAAAGCATTCGGCAGTTCTGTCGGAAGTACGAACCGCGCGCCATCCGCTACGTGACGACCCCGAAACCGCGCGCCACTGGCCACGTGACGACCCGGAAACCGCGTGCCACCCACCACGTCACGACCTTGAAACCGCGCGCCACCCGCCACGTCACGACTTTGAAACCGCGCGCCACCCGCCACGTCACGACCTTGAAGCCGCGCGCCACTGGCCACGGGACGACCCGGAAACCGCGCGCCACCCGCAATACACCGACCCCGAAACCTCGCCTCGCGGTCTCCTGGGGCGGGAGCGCTGCTGCAAAACTCGCCATCGATCTGTTAACGCCAGTGCCGGAAATTAAGCCCGGCCACAAAAACATCCGTGTCGTGATAAATAATTCTACAAAATGGCCCGATGAAAACGCAGGAAGCCACCGAGGTGGTTGCCACGACAGTGAATGGTTTCATCTCACAATTCGGCGTGCCTTAATCGTCCCATTCGGACCAAGCGCCAACTTCTGCAGGGCTGTTTTCAAGACGTGCCCCGACTTCTGGGAATTGAAGAAAAACACGGGCGTCGCTGGGACGGCCAGCTGAATCGAGTCGTTCTGGTCATGTTGTCGTGGTCCTCGAGGGAAACATGATCGTGACGGAGACCGTCACTTTGGTTATTGTTGTTCTTGTTTATTGGGTGGTTCACGACGTATGCACATGCACGGCTAATGGCGCCGCCCACACTGTTTCGCCGGTGGGCCGCCGGATTGGAAAATGTCCGGAGCGGCGCTAGTGTCGAACCCGGGACCCCTGGTACACAGAGCCCAACGCCCTAACCAATCGGCCATCCTCTCCCCTTCATTTCTTCATCGGAGTGCAGGAACCAGATTCACGACGCCACGGAGCGTGGCTCCCACAAGCTGATGCGAGGCGCGAGCGGAAGCTATCGGTCGAGTCCTCTCCGGTGGCAGACCATGCCACCACTGTGATGACCTTTCCCCTCCAGTAACCACCCACACCGGCTGCATCCTCTATTTCTTGTGCGGCGGCAGGAAACCCACAGGACCATGTCCACTTCCACCGCCGCCCATTCTGCCCCACGAGCCAGAAGGAATCCACGTCCCCCTGTTAGGCTTCGTCCATGATACGTGTTAGCTGTTCGGTGGTGTATGTTCTAGCTAGAGTAGGTGTGGTCAATATACCAAAGGGCCCGTGTTTGTTGATGCTTATTTACCGATGTTTATGACAGATCGACGACGTGTTTTCGCACAGATTACCTGCTCTGCACGGTCTGTGTTCAGCACTCTCTGCATGTTCTGTACGACTGCCCGCTCTGTGTGACCTCAGCTCTAGCCAGACCTGACGAAGTTGGTATATTGGCAGTGGGCTCTCCTCGTGCTGCTCGCAGTGCCGTGTTTTCTACTGTGCGATGCCGCGCCAGCCGTCCCGCGAACATCTCTTGTGTCAAGTGAGAATAGTGTAAAGGAAACGTCCCTCGGGCCGTATCGCTGACGGTGGCTGAGGCGAGCGCTCGGTGAGTGTGTGCGGTGTACGGGACACGCCGCAGGCCGCACTGTGGGCAGTAGCTGAGTGCGCATGTTTGGTGAATGTGTAGCAAAAGAACCCAAACAGGAGGCGGGGCATCGAGAATGTGTCGGGACGGTAACAAAAACGGCGTCGTGCCCTAAAACATTCAGACGAACAAAAACACAACGGTTTAAAAAGCGCAAAAAAAAAACATCAAGCCAGTGCCTCAGTTCCTTAGTCACTCTGGACGCACATTTAACGAAGCAGACGAGGTGCATCAAAGCTAAACGGTTATCCGGATTTCTTTATCACCAGAAATTGTGGGAAGAAGAAAACCAGTCACCGAATTGAGGACGTGGCAAGGAAGCCGATGCAGATCAGTTTAGAATCGACGCAGACAGATACGCCCACGACGCGCAACTCACAGCACGCACATGGCAAATGCTGCGGGCCGGGCAGGGCTGGGCATGGACCCCGGCCGGCCGTCCCTGATCCCCCGCCACGCGGGCCGGCCGGCAGTGTGAGGCGACTCATAAAGGGGTACTATAAGAAACACTTCGGAGAGGGTGGGGGACTTCAGGTTGAAATCCGATGATTCAGAAGCGATGGCGATAGGTTGGGCCCCATCCATATGACAAGTAATTTGGTCAACACTATTTTACTTTTTTTTTAATTAGCCCTTTTGAAATTGTCAGCACTTTTCAAAGATGAAGTAGGTGAGCCCACTCCAAATCCGCCCCCCCGCCAGGCGCAAATCCCAGGTACTATACTGTCCGTACATCTATCATTTTTGCATTAATCATATGAAATTCGTGGTAAATAATGAGTCTAACATGAATGATTCCACCTCCCTGCGTCCAGACCAAACGTGGCCGTCCATGGCTCCGTGGCTCAGCGGGATGGGGCGAGCCACGGCTAAAAGCACGGCTACCCGCTCCGAAAGGCTAAAAGCATGCCATTTGGCACCATTTGGCCATTTGGCGAAAGGCCAAAATAGGCCAAGAAGAATGGTCAAGAAAGGCCAAGAAAAATGGCCAAGAAAGGCCAAGAAAAATGGCCAAGAAAGGCCATCTGGCACCCCAAACGGCAGGGGAATATTCGTGCACTGATATGGCCACGGGGCGCCCACTCCCCGCCTTTCACCACGCGAGCAACTTTTGAAGCGAAAGTCTACTGTATGTACGTGATAGGATTTGTGGACATTTTTGGCGTGAGAGGGGATTTCGACAGTGTCTGAAAAGTTGGCCCCTCTAATCGATCGGCTGTATCCGACCTTCCCCTGTCCACAGCCTTCGGACAAGAATATCGACAAAGTTGAAGCGACACCAACACCAGATAGAACCGTTGGCCACACCTTCAAGTCACAGTAGAAGTGAAATAAAGTTACCTGTCATTATCAAATCCAGCCTAATAGAACCACGCGTTGGCCCCAAATTAGAAATCGGTTGTTTTAACATGAGTTCGTCCCTGCACTTACTGTGTAGTGCCGCTGCAATCTATATGGCTTCGGAGCTCCTGTTCTAACTATTCTGAGCTTCTCGCAGTACCTTTTATTGCCGAAAGGCTCACCAGAAAACAAGTGCATAATGCTTGTTTCACCCATTGTGCAACAGTTCTAACGGGACAGCGCAGCACTGTGTTTGCAATGGGAAATAATTCAATCTCAGCAGCGCCGCGACAGAAAGTAATCAGTGGAGCAGAATGCCGGCGGGGAAACAGCTGGCGACGTTTTGGTGCCGCGTGATGAAACATATGGTGTTTATTTATAAAGTGGTTGCATGGAAACAGCCTGATTATCTCCGCCGAAAGGGCATGACATGCAATAATGTAAGCATTGGACGGGATTAATAAAACACTAATAATAATATTTGTCGTCATGAAAAGGCAGTACCATAATGCACCTGGAAAAATACCAGGTTAGAGAGTATAGAGATTGCCTACGTTTGGAATATTCATAGCCCTTGTGAACCAATCCCATGTCCACAGCACAAAGCGTCTCATAGTCATCGCATAGGAGGAAGGCTTCGGTGGCCTCTAATCTGCCTAGGTTCGTGTGGAGCTGGGAATGGCTGTCTGCTCAGTAAGGAATCGCTGCTACTAAATTGAATAGAGATCATATAGCTATGCATAGTTAATGAAACATTTTCGTTGGACGAATGAGGTATGGCTGATGGGTGTAATTTATTTAAGCTCATAGCACATGTTGGATGCAATGCACAAGAGCTAGGACAGCGTTTAATTGTGTTTCTGAACATGCATGGAACAAATCCAAGGTCATATCGACTCAACATATAAGTTATATTTTCTTTGTCTCAACGCGTTTTTGCGGACGATGATTGGTCGCAGTAGAACATTTCCACGACCGCTGACCTAGTCTTGCATTGCGTGCTGCATTTTTGGTATATATTTCTGGAAAAGGAAGGGCAAGGCAACACACTGTCAGAAACTCTGACCAAGTCTCGCTTTCAACACGCACCCATGTCTTGATGGGATAACAAAAAAAAACTGTTGTTTGGCTGGACTCAAGGGCAAATGTAACACGCGGAACATTGTCTACCTCATAACCTGACAGCTATTCGGACCTTTGAACACGACGAATATAAGGAAACAAGACCCATGTTTAGAGACAGATTTAATGAGGACTTAAGAGACGTCAAAAGCAAAATTACCAACACCCCATTGGGCGAACACTTTAAAATCGCTAAGGCGAGCAGTACTATCGGTGAGGCCCGTCAGCACCGGCAGCCTGGGCAGCCAGTCCGGGCTTACAAATGCCCGGAAGTCAATCTCCGGGCAAGAAACCTCATGGAGTTGGTGGATTTGCTGCACCACCAGGCAGATATCGAGCAACTCCTGACCCGCTGACTTGGCGGCGATGAGCTGGCGCGTCTGCTGGACGAGCCTCTACGAACAGGCATTCCCTGCCACATGCAGGCGACGGAGCAAAGTGTAAAGCTAACCACGGAGTCGGCGGCGGCTGTCACCGGCAGGTACCGCCAGGGCGGCTATAGCCTGAATAAAGTGGCCTTCCGTCGCCGGTTCCGGGTCAGTGAGTGTGTGAGCGCCGCTGCGGCGAGTCTCAGCGCGGCGGGCTGTTGCGTCGTGCCCCGGTGGCGGCGGCGGAATGGTGATGACAGATGATCGGACGGAATACATAGAATACACCTTTTACAAAATGCATACAGATACCAGGGGCGATGCTGGTTTCATATTGATTACCTTGTTGCGATTCCGGCCAGGCTTCGCAGGGCATGTTCTGCGCAGTACCACCTCTGTTCAACCAATATGTGCGATTATTTCATCGTGTTCAGCGGCCCAAAATACATGAAATGAGGGTGAGCTGCTATCGATTTTGGCAAAAGTGTGCAAACCGGACCAACCTAGTGTACCCACACCTGGGTCTCAAAGTCGATGCGTCCAAAAAACCCAAAATAACTAACTAACTAACCTGGGTCTCAAGTTAACACATACATACACACATCGATAGTCAGCCAATCTTGATGTGGACTTTTGTTCCGTTTGTGTATGATTTTTTTTACACGTATTTACCTATCGCGACATGTGAAAATAAAGTACACTTGGCGTGTTTTTGTGTGTGTGGGGGGCTTTTGAACCAAGATGTTTACTTTTAACGATGGCCCGTGGCCGAAATATATTCAGTGCTAATTCGGTATCTATTTAACGCTGTAATGTTAGCCCGCGCCGTCTTTCCTGTCAAATCCTCCACCCCGTCTCGGGGGTGGGGGGTTGAAGACCCCCTCTAAAATCCAAACTAAGCATCGCACAAAAACGAAAGTGGTGCCATCGGAAAGCGCTCGACGAGTAGTGTCCGGGTCCATCCCCCAAATAAATTTTTCCCCAAAAGTGACGTCACCAGGGTGGCTATATTTTCACGACTTTTCGACTTCCATTATGTTTTTTACTCTGGGGAGTTCATTTATTGGGATATATGAAAAGAAAAAATTTATTTGGAATGATAAAAGGACAGCGAAATTGACCAGGTCTATATATAAATTCAACTCGTACGTTTTGCTGCATCCGTAAAGATAAGCAAACGCTGAAAGTTTCATTAAAATATCTGTATCCGTTAAAGTGTGACGACTGGTTGAACGTTTTTGGAGGTGACCTCACTTGACCTTGACTAACTCGTTGACCCTAGATGACCTGACCTAAAAATTTGAATCAGTATGTAAAATTGATGTGGGAAAAAAGTATGCCAAATTTGGGTGCGCTGCCGCGTGCCGTTCGTCCGCTATCCGCGAAAAACCTGAGGGGGGGGGTTGAAGACCCACGAGACGGGACGGGTTAACATAAGAATAT